>OU015768.1:6215564-6238064 GCA_907173295.1 Fagus sylvatica
AGAAACGTAGGGGAAAAGAATAAGTTAGTCATGGAAGGCTTACAAGAGTTTGTCAAAAAGGGAGAATCCGAGGTTCCTTCTACAGATGAGAGGATACAGAGGGTTGAGTTGAAATCTAAGTTCAAAAACATTACACATCTGGAGGAGATTAATTGGCATCAGAAATCTCAAGCTCTTTCAGTTAAAAGAAAGGGACAACAATACGAGTTTCTTCCACAGGTTAGCCAACTCCCACCGAAGTTATAACAATATTCGATAAATTAGAAGTAGAAGTAGAAGTAATACAACATACCAAGGAGCAAGCTTTGAAAGAATCCATAGTAGGCTTTTATAATTTCTACTATGAATCTGAGAGTTGGAGATCTCATGTGGAAAACCTTCCTTTGCTTTCTATTAACAAGACTGATGTAGTTTGGACTGAAAAGAGAGTTCAGCAAGGAAGAGATCCTGGCTTCCTTACCTGGCTGCCTTACAGGATATGGATGGAGACCAAGCACTTTTTTTATAGTTTCACTATAGCTTTCTTCAAGCATTGCTAGGACACGGTGGAAGGGAATGTGCTTCAGGTATTTCAAGAATTTTCAATCACTGTAAGTTTGAAAAATCTTTTAATGAAACTTTTGTAACCTTTGATTTCCAAGAAACCAAGTGCTACAAACATAAAGGACTTTCAGCCTATAAGCTTGATAGGGAGTGTTTTAGTGCTGGCTAATAGTTCGAATGATTGTTTTAGGGGATTTAATTTCTAACATCTAGAATGCTTTTGTTGGGGAAGACAAATTTTGGACTTCCATGCTCATAGCAAATGAATGCCTAGATAGTAGGCTGAAAGCGGGTCATCCAAGAGTCATTTGTAAACTTGGTATTGAGGAGGCATACAATCATTGAATTGGGATTGTTTACTGTTTGTGCTTTCAAAATGTGGGTTTGGTGAGAAATGAAGGCATTGGATCCATTCATTGTATCTCAACAGTACAGTTTTCTATCTTGGTCTTTGGGTCTCCCACTGGTTTCTTCAGTAGCTCAAGGGGCCTCAGACAAAGGAAACTCGTTGTCCCCTTTACTATTCCTCTTGATTATGGACATTTTGAATAGAATGTTAGAAAGGGCAGTGAGTGGGGGTCTAATTACATGCTTTAAAGCTGGGGTGAACAACAGCAGGACTCTTGATATCTCACATCTCCTATTCGCAAATGATACCATTGTTTTTTGTGATGCTTCTCCCAAACAGCTTAACTATCTTCATTGTGCCTTGATTTGCTTTGCAGCTATGACCATTGAACCGGTTTCAAAGTGAATCTGAGCAAAAGGAAATTGGTGCCAGTGGGTGCAATAACGAACCCAGCAAGCCTTTCTGACATCCTAGGTTGTAAGGTTGGTACTTTTAGCCATGATGTATTTAGGTCTACCATTGGGTGCTACTTTTAAAGCTAGTCACATCTGGAAGTTGGAACCCTATTGTAGAAAAGTTGGAAAAATGACTTAGTGAGGTAGAAGAAGTTGTATCTATCCAAAGGTGGAAGAGTGACCTTAATCAAGAGTACGTTATTCTTCCATTCCTACCCTACTTTATGTCACTGTTTACTATGCCTACTCATGTGGGTAAGAATGCTGGAGAAACTTCATAAAGATTTCTTTTGGGGGGTTTGGGTGATGCGAAGAAATTCCATTTGATGGATTGGAATGTGGTTTGTTCCTCTATTCATGAGGGAGGCTTGGGCATTAAACAATTGAGTTATTTTAACCAAGCACTTTTAGGGAAGTGGCTATGGAGATTTAGAATGAAATGGGAGCAGTTGTGGAGGAGTATTGTTGTTGCGAAATATGGTGAAGGTTGAGGAGGGTGGATGATGAAGAGGATACGGGGGACTTATGGGGTTAGTTTATGGAAGGGGAGACACATATAGGTTGGGCATTATTTTCCCCTAGAAGAGTATATGGATGACTAAAGTTCCACATAGGGTGGCATTTTTTGTATGGAAGGCAGCTATTGGGGAAATTCTAACAGTTGATAATCTTCACAGAAGGCACATTATGATAATTGATTGGTGTTGTATGTGTAAATATAGCGGGGAGTCAATTGATCATCTGTTTCAACGTAATAGAGCAACCCAGGTGTGGTGGGCCTTGCCCTTGTGTGTCATGTGGAATTTGTAGTAAGTAAGAAACTAGCGGATCTTTGATGGTATCGAACACCCTGCATATGTCATAAAAGAGCGTATTTTGAGGACTTTGTTTGATTGGTTACATGTTTTAGGTGGCATCTCATCAATGTCTTTTCTTGATTTTATTGATTCACTTTCTTTGTGAGTCTTTTGTAGAGGGTGTTTTTGATTGATTTTTTTCTTCCTTCAATAAAATTATTACTTACCAAAAAAATTATTGTAGATAGAAACTGATAGTAATGATGTCCTTTGGTTGTGTCATTATACTCTTACTTTTGTTGGATGATAATGAAACATATATTTTTCTTATGTGAAAACTGAACAGTTAGAATATTTTCTAAGCTCCTAATTTTGCCCATTCACCAGGAAAGATGCAAGTGAGGTCAACAGCTATTACAATGAAGACTTTGTCACACAGCATGATATTCTTAGAGTGCTTGCTATGCATCAGAGCAGCCAGGAGCCTATAGGACAAAGGTCAAGACTGATTATGAACATAAGTGGAAACAATCTACCTAAGTGGTGGACGGAACAGAAACAGCTACTCATCAATGCTCGCTTATTATCTATCTCAACCGGTTAGCACATTTTCTCTCTATCAATGACACACACACATATACACATTATGTAACCTGCATAATATTGATTGCTTGTTATACCTACAATTCTTTTTGCAGACGAATTGTTCTCATGGAGTTGGTGCAACATTCAAGCACCCAAAGTTGAGGTTCTAGTTCTGAATTTTCGGACAAAGAATTACACCTTACCTGAGTTTGTGGAGAAAATGGATAAACTCACGGTTTTGATAGTCACTAATTATGGTTTTGTTCCTGACAAAATAAGCAATTTTCAATTGCTCAGGTCTCTACCCAATTTAAAGAGAATCAGATTAGAGAAGGTATCAATTTCTTCCCTTTGTACCCTTGTACCATTGAAGAGTTTGAAGAAAATATCCTTATTTATGTGTAAGATTGATAAGGCTTTTGAGAATAGTACCTATCCAAGTTTCAGATGTATTGCCAAATCTAATAGAGATAAGCATTGACTATTGCAATGATTTGGTGGAATTGCCAGTTGGGTTGTGTGATATGGTTCACCTAAAAAAACTATGCATCACCAATTGTCATAAATTGTCTGCATTACCTGAAGGAACTGGAAAGCTGTTGAATTTAGAAGTTCTACAGCTTAGGTCATGTACTGATTTGTTAGAGTTGCCAGAGTCAATCGAAAGCCTCCATAAGTTAAAAATACTTGACATATCTGATTGTCTAAGCATTAGCAAGTTGCCAATTCACATTGGTCAGTTGTGTAATTTAAAAGAGCTCAACATGAAAGGGTGCTTGAGATTGCGTAAGCCGTTGCCGGAATCAACATTGGATCTTGAGCAGTTACAACTTGTGATATGTGATGAAGAGAGGGCCAAGTTATGGGAGCCTATCAAGGAATTCCTCACCGAACTTAAGGTAGAGGTGGCTGAAAAAGATATCAACTTAAATTGGCTTCTCAAATAATGATTTTTGATAATCAACCAAACACACTTGTTTGCACATAAAAATAACTTTTGGGTCTATTAATAGTATTGGGTCAGGTTAAGTTATTTATTTAAAAAACCAGACTTACTATTTGGGCTTAAGTGAGACAAGTTACTTTATTTAAATAAAAGCCCAAAAGGTTGAGACTTGGGATACATTTAGTACACTGTAATGGTTATTACACTGTAATAGGAATTAGTATTACAAAGAATAGAATAAGCTGTAATGGAATAAGTATTACTATTCATTAGTTTAATAACAATACATGAATAGAACCCTGAATTTGTATTCCATAGTTTGGTACAGTATAATAACGTGGTGGAATGACATTATATTTTAGTCAAATTCCTAAAATATCCTTTTTGAAATGCATTATATATTTACACTTGTTGTGAGTCTTGTTTAGTATTCAATTATGTATAAACTGAAAAATACCAGTACAGTACAGATTTAATAATAAAAACAATACTGGTATATGCTTTAAACACAAAAACCAAAAGCAAAAAAAAAAAAATTATATAACTAGTTATTTTTTCCATGAGCAGTACCGTACAGATTAACAATGATGGTTATATAGGAAAAAAAAATAACTAGTACTATACAAATTAAAAACACCAGCCAGTAAACACAAAAACCAAAAGCAAAAAAAAAATAAATAAAAAATACGGGTATATATTGTAAACACAAAAACCAAAAGCAAAAATAATTATATAACTGGTTATTTTTTTCATGAGCAGTACCATATAGATTAACAACAATGGTTATATAGAAAAAAAAATAAAATAAAATAACCAATACTATACAGATTAAAAACACCAGTAAACACAAAAGCCGAAAACAAATATATATATTGGTATATGCTGTAAACACAAAAACCAAAAACAATTCTTTTTTTTTTCCATGAGCAGTACCGTATAGATAAATAACAATAATTATATAGGAAAAAAAATAACCAGTACTATATAGATGAAAAACACCAGTAAACACAAAAATCAAAAGCAAAAAAATAAATAAATACTAGTATATGTTGTAAACACAAAAACCAAAAGAATTTTTTTATTTTTTTTCCATGAACAGTATCGTATAGATTAACAACAATGGTTATATAGAAAAAAAAAATAACCAGTATTGTACTGACTGAAAAACCAGTAAACACAAAAACCAGTACTGTATAGATTAACAACAATGGTTATATAGGGAAAAAAAAAAAAAAACAGTACTGTACAGATTGAAAACCTAGGGGGGAAAAAAAAATCAATACTGTACAGATTAAAAACACCAACCAGACGAATAGAGAGAGAAAGAGGAGAGAGAGAGGACTTCCACAGCCATAGAGAAAAAGATGAGACAGAGAGTATCTCCATGGCCAACTAGAGGAAGATGACCTTGATGGCCTAAGAGAGAGAGAGAGAACCTGATGAGGAAGATGAAGAGCAAAAGAGAGAAAGAGGAGAGAGAGAGAACCTGGTGAGGAAGATGAAGAGCAAGAGAGAGAGAGAACCTGATGAGGAAGATGAAGAGCAAGAGAGAGAAAGGGGTGAGATAGAGGTAGAAGTGTATGTTTTGACTGGGTCTTTTAGGTATTTTATATTTTATAGTTATTACGTAAAGTAAATGAATAACTATTACACTCCTTTTTAGGAGGAATAGCTATTCTTCATTTTGAGGAATAACTATTACTAAGGAATGACTATTCCTTGTAATAAAAACATAACCAAAGCTATTCCTATATAATAGCTATTATATTACAGGGTCTATTACAACGTACCAAACGAGCCCTCGATTTCACCTCGAAGTCATGTTTAGACTGAGTTAAAAATAGTTACAAGTAGTTCGATCTTGAAGAACTATTAAGTAACGGTTTATTTATAATCTGGAAACTCATGTGATAGGTGTTATCATCTCCAAGGAAGTTGTTATTCTGTATTGAACCAGATCTCTTGATGATTTGAAATTCAAAATGAAGAAAGTAACTGTTCAATTGAAGAAACTGCTGCACGAGGAAGGTATAAATAGAAGAAAATAAAACAGTTACAATCCCCGCGTATTTCCCCAAAGTTCAAGAGTTTAATTGTGATTCAAAGTAGTGTTTTTAAGTGTGTTCGAGTGTAATTCAGTGTATTTGAGTGCATTTAGTGTAATTCCAGTTCGAATGAAACATAGATTTTGCAGTTCAAGTTCCAAAAGTGTGTGAGAATAACAGGAAACTTCTCTTTTTGTAAGTTTCTATTGTTCTTGTTCAGTTCGAAATGTTTGTACTCGATTACTGTTTAATATAAAGATTCTGCAGTTTATAATTATTTGCTGCCTTGTTGAATTTGAAGTTATTTGCATTTGTAGAGTATAAACAATAACTTGTTATCTCGAGATTGAATTTGTTACCAAGTTTGTCTTAGAGATTGTTTGATACCAATTTGAACAGTAAAATTATAAGTAAATCAATTAAGTGTTTACCATTGCTAGATCGAACCAAGTTCTTTATTATTAAGACATAATTCGGACCAAACACACCCTTTTAATTTACAGAAGTTAGATAATTAATTAAGTAATCAGTTTGAATAAAACTGGATAATGAACTTAATTAATGTGAAAAGTCAAAAAGTAAAAATGCAAACAAGTATCATTACAATTGGTGGTCTTGATACAAAGTAATAATAATGGGATGCGTGACTTTTGTAAAGCCACACCATTAGAAGTGGATTCCCAAAATGGCACTGTTGCTGTTTTGATTTGTACAAATTGAAGGAACAGTTTTGAAAATGCAGATGCCTGTGGAATGAAATTTTACTTATGGTAATAGCTAGAAAACTCTCGTGCCTCGATGCATTGAGTTTTTGCACCAATTTAGCCAAATCATATTGTAATGTAGTGTGCATTATGTTCATTAGCAGCCATTTCCAATGGTTGAACTTAACAATTATTTTTGGCAAACTCAAATATTAGGATTACATCGTCTTAATATTTTTGGCCAAAATATTATTGTGAAATAAACTCTCTATCATCCACTTTAGATTCCTAAACGTCATCTAAATTGACGAGGGGCATGTGTTTACACATAAAAATAATTTTATTATATAGTTTTATATATATAATATTGACCACCATAATATATTAAATTGGTAGCCATATTATATGTGTAATTATATAGAAATAAAATTATTTGTAACTTCCATTTACATGTGTCATTATTTACAACTTTCATGGAGGAAGTTAATGGTAGGACGTAACCACCAATAACTTTCATGATGTGGATGACATGTGTCATGATCTCCAAATTATTGGGAGTAGTTATTTTCCTAAAAATAAACCACCCAAAGTAGTTATTGATGGGTAGTTATTTGATGGAAATAACCACCCTTTTGACTATTAATAAGAAGGTTTATTCTTCAAAGAGCTCTCTACAATCCAACTTCCACAACTCATGTGCAAGAGATCCATTGTGATTTAAAGTGTGTTCTAAGTGTGTTCATTAGTTGTTCTTATTGTACTTGTACTTTGTAACATTTAATGCAAAATATCTATATATTCATCTTGTTGAATCTATAATTTTACTTCATCCTTCATACTTTGTTTAGTGTCATACAAAAAAAAGTCATTTATCATTAAGGCATAATTCGGACCAAGCACACCCTTCTAAATTCAAGGTTTGCAACAAACTTTGAATAAGTTTGATTTTATATCAAACAACACTAATAAAAAAACTTATGACACTAATAAAAAACATAAATAAAACATGTAAAAGGAAAAATGGAATACCAACTCTTGATTGCATGGATCTATAATCTGGATAGTTTCTTTACATAAAACGAGTGTTACATAGGAATCCATATGATTCGAAAAATCGTTTCACGCAATACCGAATGGGTGCTTTATGACAATTTATTGGGTTCTAAATTTGTCTTTTGCGGCCATTAACGGTTTGTCTTCCTATATTCTGTGCTTTGTATTTCGTTATTTGCTGGTAGAAAAATCAGGTTTGTATTTTTATTTTATCTGTAATAATCAGGTTTGTAATAGATATTACATAATATAATGAATGATTCCTTGGTTAAAAGAAGTGTCAAAACCTAACAGTTTTTCTTCTTAATTCCCCGATTCATTGTAAACAAGTTTATATATATATATATATATATATATATATATATATATATATATATATATATAAGAAATGAAAACACTGCACTGCCAAATTTGAATGGAAATTGTAAGGCAACTGTTATACAGAGTATACTTCCATGTATTTAAGCCAAAACACAATGAACAACAAAGACAAATAAAGAAGAGTTGAACAAGGACGACAGGTGGTTTACAGCCTCTCCAGTAGAACTGTAATCCACTACAACCCCTTTATAAAGCTTGAAAGATCAAATTCCCCCACATAGAAATGTGAAAGGCTGCATGTATGAACACGACTCCAAGGAGCACAACTAAGACTAAAATGATGTTCTTAGCTAAGGTCTCATCTGTTCTAATCTACTAGACACACTACTACACTGTCTTAGTTAGATCTTCACCAGCCATGGGCCCAAAGAACTATACTATTTTGTAGAAGCAGTCTGTTTCGAATTCCAAATAAATTGAGATCACAGTGCATAGACTATCTCCCCACTGCTGTCGATATCAAGCTCGGAGTCAGACTCCAAGTCGTCCATATCATCATCCATATCCAGGCTGTCTATCGGGTACAGGTTGCGGCTATGAGCCCCAACTGCTGGTATGGTGGCCTCAGCAATTATCTGCATGATCACATCAATGCTCTGCACTGGTTGGTCTGACTCTTCAAACTGATTGCCAATTGTCTTTTCATCCATTAGGTCTGCTGGGAGATTCTTCAAAAACCACTCATGGTTCTTGATTTCAGGAATGGAAATCCTCTGTAACATGTAAGTTTCCATAACATCAGCCTTGAAGAACGATCAATCCAGCAAAAGTGCAACTAAATCCTTTATTTGTACTGAAAATGTCACTTAAACCAGAAAAATAAATCCACAAAGTGAACAAATTAAGAATATCTAAATTCCATTAGCATTCAAATTCTAATTCATGGT
Organism: Fagus sylvatica; assembly: GCA_907173295.1. Taxonomy (NCBI): domain Eukaryota; kingdom Viridiplantae; phylum Streptophyta; class Magnoliopsida; order Fagales; family Fagaceae; genus Fagus; species Fagus sylvatica. The sequence goes on from OU015768.1 coordinate 6,224,310, forward strand.
CCATAAATGGCGATATTTTTCAATTTGACCAGGTAGAAATTTTTTATGTCAGTAGTAATAACTTACCACACCCAAAAGCTTAAGCTGATGAGATAGGAAGCAGAAAATTTAACCATTTAATAATTACACTAATAATTCCCCTCACATGTGGATCCAAACTCTCCTCAATGAGTGAGGTCCAACATGAGGAAAATTAACATAAATGGTAGAAACAAAGTTGAGACAGGATCCAAATACCAGACCATTGCTTTGATATCATCATGAATCACTTGTCCCAAAAATTATATCTAATAATAAGTGGGAAATTTTACCATTTAATCATTATCCTAATGAAAGCTGACCTGTCCCAAAAGCCTAAACAAATTGGTAGTGGGAAATTAAACCATTTATGTTTATGTGCTATGAGGTAACAAACAGGTAATCGGTAAAACCTAAAAGATGACCGAACTCTGTTTCTGATTTTATAAAAAGTTCAAGTTTTCAGTAGAATGGGTTCTAGTTGCCCACCTACTTTGAAAAACCAAAAGTTCAATTGCATAGAATTAAGTATTGAAATAAAAAATAAGTTTTAGGGTAAAAAGAAGAAAGGAAAATTCCTCCTTTCAATAAATGGATCATCCATAATTGTTATCAAGTTGACAGATGGCAGTTGTCTGAGGACAATTTGGAGAATGTATACAATCAAAGCATGGTGCAACAAGAGAAAGGCCACCACGATAAGACAAGGGATTATAACCACAGCTTATAAACAACACCCACCCCCAAACCCCTCTTCTCCCCTAGGGCCTAAAGAAACACATGAAGGCATGTGCACACATGCACACAGCAGAAAACTGCTCAACAAAAACTTAATTAATACATATAGCTTACAGCCAGGCTACCAGGTCAAAAATGCACATTAATTGTGAAAATTCTGGAAGTTATAGGCACCCAAGTCATAGTGTATGGAAAAATGTACAACCACATTTCTCAAGCTATTATATAGAATATGAAAGATCTATATATTTGCAGAAAAAGAAAAAACAATTTTGTGAAAAAAGAAACCACTAACCGCTGCAGGATCGGCAACAAAAATTCTTGAGATCAGGTGGCGACACTCCTGAGATATTTGAACGCAGTCTGGAATGGAGTACTGGACACTGAGAATTCTCTGCATCAAACCAATAAAAATATGTTCTGCATAAGGCAATGTGCCTCAAGTCATATGTACAAGAAGTAATAACAAGGGCTAGCAATATACTTGTATAGTCTTCCGGAAATCCTTTGGCTCATCAGGATCCTCAAAAGGATATGCTCCCACCAGCATCACGTATAAAGTCACCGCACATGACCACACATCTGCAATCTGATATTTTATGCAACATAATATCAAAACAGCAAGTCATTGAATTAAATATCAGACTATATATATATATATACCGTTTAAGCCCCAATCCAGGTTTTGTATACGATTAGTTGATGCATTCAAGGAAGGCAATTATTAATCGAATTAGAAACAGTTTTACCTTGCCATCATACTCCTGCCTTAGCAGTACTTCTGGAGCAATGTAAGCAGGAGTTCCCACAGTTGACTTTGGTTGTGAATGAAGAACTGAAGACTGTTAATAGCATCCAAAATCAGATACATAGAGCATATGATTGAGCATAAAGACATTCATCCCTAACAGGTTCAAAGGTCCCAAAATTATAGAGAAGCCTCTAAATATTTCACAGTAGAATCCATATTGTATTCTTCAGAAGCAAGTGAGTTTGAAATCAGAATTAAGTGTGTCTGTGTGCACGCACCCTTATTCATGTCTCAGTTTTGCTGTTAGTGTTATGTTTCTTTTCCAACATCCAACTTGTAAATGAAAAGTCTGAGAAACTTTTTGAAGTCAAAATCATCTGATTCTGAAATCAATGTTTTGTAATGAGAAATGTGAGTCTCCCAAGATAGATACTCAAGAATTGGGTATCCAGAGCACCTTGACTAAGTGACATCATTTAACCCCCCGCGCCCCATCCCTTCTCTTTTTTTTATCTCCCTTAAACTGACACCAGAGAGAATAAGAAAGAGAAACAGAACTAGTACCTTGGAGTACCCAAAATCACATATCTTCAACCGAGGAGCTGGGCTTCCATCCAACAAAGTATTTTCCAGCTTCAAGTCCCGGTGGCATACTTGCTTCACAAAGAAACAAAATATGAAGGAGCTGAATACATCAAGTTTGCACACTAGGCGTGGGAAAGAGTAAATTTTCACATAAAAAAACAGAGAAGGAAACAAGTTTCAATACCATTGCATGGCAGTAGCTGACTCCAGATATAAGTTGTTGAAAGAAGAAGCGAGCCTATAGCAGCAAACATAGTAAAATGATAAAAATAGTGCAAAAAAATAGATATAGAAATGGAATACAAGAATCTTGCATCAAGCACCTCATCCTCACTAAAGCGCCCCGCATTGCATATTCGCTCGAAAAGCTCTCCTCCCGATGCATATTCCATCACAATCGCCAAATGGGTAGGTGTTAAAATGACCTATATATTCAGATGCACGGAAGCAATTAAGCCATCTTACTTTTAAATAGACAATTAAGCTCAAAACATTTAACAAAATAAAATAAAAATAACAAACCTCTTTAAACCTAACAATATTGGGATGCCTCAGAGACCTATGATTAATAATTTCTCTTTGAACATTTTCATCTATCTGCAACAAACAATACCACAATGAAAAGAAAGCAATCCATAAAATTTTATCATCTCCCTGTAAAACTTTTTAATCAGCTTCTTCGAGTGGCACAAAATTTGATTGCATTTTATCCAATAAAATCTAAGCAAGCAGCACAAGATCCTTCTTAAAAAAAACCTTAAACAAATTTCAAGTTAACTAAAGAATCCTCTGTTTGGTACCTGAGAAAGCTGAAGAAACAATTTTTTTTTTTTTTTTAAATAACACTAACAACTTGATAATTTAATTTTATACTAATAATAAAACTTTGCTGAAAATATCACTTCCCAAAAATAACACACTAAAAACGACTATAAGAAAAGGAAATCCAGAACAACCATAAATTTAATACGAAGATACACTTTTAAACTTAAACCTACCATAAATACACGAGACAATAATTGAACAATTATGAAAATCAAAGAATCATAATTACTATAACTAAATAAGCTAAAAGGTTTGAACCTGATTTCCATAAATAGAAATCCAAAATACTATAATATTAGGGAAGTGAAAGACAAATTTATCAAATTTCCGAAACTGACCTTATCGCCCCGCTCGATGTACTTGACGGCAACGAGCTCCTTGGTGTGCTTGTCTCTCATCAACCGGGCCACCCCGAAATTACCCGACCCGATATCTCGGACGAAATCGTACCGGTCGCTATCGTGCATGATCGGCATATCCACGCCCGGCCCGACGGTTATCGGGGCCCGATTCATTTTCAGACTCCGGCTTTGACCTAACCAAACTCGATCACGTTAATTAGAGAGCTTTTTTAATTAAAAAAAAAAACGACGACGCTTTGGTAATCGGTAACGGTAAAGTGAAGTTTAACTACCACTAAGTCGGTTAGATGAATCGGTAAGGATGTGACTCAGTGGACTCGATGTTTCGAACTCGGGGGAACCGGTGGCTACGACGGTTAATAGCTTTCGTCAAGTTCGTTTCGGTACGGTTCGAGAAAAAAGAAGGTAGAATTAATTATGGAATTTTGTGATCGTCGACGAGGAGTGATATTGATATATTTCTGGAAAGACTTAAAAGAAGGTGGAATTAATTTGGGAGACTCTTTTTTTTAGGATTGGAAATGATGTTGGCAAGGTGATAATTGATTAGTACAAGGTGAATAAGACAAAAGAGCGTCGTCGTTTTTTGTCGGGGTTTGCCTCGCGACGGCGCCGTTTTGAGCTGTTGGTGTCTTAAGCAGTGCTGTTCCCTTCGCTTCATTGCTTGTCTGACGTCTCTCACTTATATGTCAATTAACTGGCTCTGCCCTTTTCTTGAATTACTATATTACCCCCCCAGTTTGGATAATATGGCCCATAAGAAGTTTACTTGATTGGACGGTTGTTGTTTAATCGTCAAAGACAGTGATTTTCGTGTTGTGGATCTATTGGCTGACGTGAACTGAACATTGTCCGAGGGAAAGACAAAAAAAGGTATGAATGGGATAAGGATGTCTATTTGGGGTGTTTTGGGTATTTCGGGTAAGGGACATTGTCCATTCATTACAAAGGCTTGGGAATAAAGGAAAGTTTCTGACTTTTGAGCACTTTTATATTTTGCCCAAAATAAGAAATGAACACATGATGGAAGGTTTGACTAACTTCTTATCACGAGTATGTACTCCAAAGATCTTAACCGTTGATATCCTATAGATTGAACACAAGAACTTTTTATCAGTCCCTCCTAGAGGTAGATTGACCTTTCGAATAGAAAGTGCAGCACTACTGAGTAAGCATGATAACATTCCTAGATGATAGAAACTTTATTGGATCTTGGACCCAACCTATAGCAGGGCAGCTTATTGAAACGACATCAATCCGTGTACCTAGACCCGATTAAAATTAGAACTGCACTCGAACATTAACCCATCCAATTCCAAACCCACACGAGAAAAAAAGTATGGATAATTAGTATGACTCGAATTTCACCCAAACCCAATTTGACCTTTTAAATATATATTTTTTAAGCAATGTAATCCACCTTCTAAAATTTACAAGATTCGTGAACCTTTACTGTTTTAGTCTAATGGACACTGCAATAAACTTAAGGATTTATGTATTATGAATAACATCGGATTGATCCAACCCTATCACGTCTACAATAATACTTAACCGAGTTCTATATCGTGTTGAGTTGGCAAAACAATGTGCACCTATGCATTATACAAATAAATGCAAGCTAGTTTTGGCTAGATATGTATGTTATGTGTATAATGTTCTAAGTATATCCTAGGCTTTCTAGAGCAATTAGCTGGAAGGTACATTTCTTTCTTCAGATGCAGGTGCCTATCTTTCCCTTTCAATAGCCTTTTGCTTCGCTACAGCCTTTTCTTTAATCTTTTATGGACCGACATGCAGCATAAAGTTAAAGTTAAATCAATTCATAAGTGAAATGCTGTGGGCGATAAGTGCAATGAATAGGATATTGGAATTATGTCTTTTCCTAAAGCGATATATGTACATTAAAGTGTAGACAAGAATTAGATGCATGCCTTCTTCCTCTTTCTTCTTCTAGTGAATCAATTGGATGCATACCTCTTGTGCTTATAAGTATGGTTTTAAGATGATTTGTGCCCTCATTTCGTTTGAATAGGTCATGGTGATTTTATTAGCAGCAGAGGCGATGGATGGGATAGTGAGAGTTCAAGTGAAAGGAAGAACAGTGTTCTATTTTCAACCAGATTGATTGTGTTAGGTAAACATTCATTAAACTCATCACCCGATCGTAAACTTGAGCTTTTCTATGCACACAAACTCGTTACTTGATTGCCTACTTGGTCGAGCGATAAAGGGTGACGGTATTGAGAATAAGGAGTAAGAAATAAAAAGAGGAAAATCAGAGAGAGTGAAGGCAAGGTAAACGGCAGGACAGAGGTCAAGGTGATTTTGTCTACAACAAAAGCGACGATTGGGATGACGAGAGTTAACGTGAAAGGAAGAAATACTGCTATATTTTCAACCTGGTAGATTGGGTCGTGTAAACTTTTAGTAAACTCGTCACCCAATCGTAATCTTGAGTTTTTCTAAACACACAAGCTTGTTACTTGACTACCCACTTGGTTGAGACCATATGTGATATTCTTGGAAAACAAATAGAGAAAATTGTTAAAATAAACTATAAATCTTAAATTTAGATTAAAAGAGAAGAAATATTTTATCATCTTAAAACAAACAAACAAAACATCAACGCATGTGAATGTAGTGGCAATAGGAAAAAAGAAAAAAGAGGGGAACGAGAAGATAATAATAGCAATTATAAGCCTTGTAGTTTAACTGGCAGCTCCTAATATTTTCAATTGAGACATTTTGGATTTAAATCTTTCCTCCTCCAACTATCGAATTAAAAAATAATAATAATTGCATGGATTTGACTATGATTTGTAACAATTGGTGTTTAATTAGATGTTAAGAAAAAAATGACTGTTGATGAGAATATTAATAATGGAACTACTTTCATTCCATTAGGATTAAGTCTAAAACAATTTTTGGGACATAAATTGAATAAAATGAAGAACAAGAAAATAACGGACAAATAATATAAATAATTCTTGAAGATGGTATTCAATATAATCCGTATATTCAATCGCTACTTTTTTGTCCATCCTCTAGATAACAATCATAGATATTTAGTTGTGATGAATAAACTTTTTTATATATTAAAAAATAAAAAAATAAAATAAAAAACTGTGATGAATAGATCAAGAGGAATATGATTTTTTTTTTTTTTTTTTTGGGGTGGGGGGGGGGGGGGGGGGGATTCAGTATTATGTTTCGAATAATAGTGTGTTTTAAAAAAGAGGATTTGACAAAACTACTACTGATAATTAACTAGACTAATTAATGAATCAGAGAATTCTGATAATTATGTAAAGTTAGGAAACCAAAGAACTCTGTCAAATGTACCTTCACTCTCTGTTTTTCCGTCCATTCTTCACTTGGATTATGAAACCAATTATGAAATGGTACCTACAAAAAATATATACGGTCACAAAGAAATTGAGAGGAATGCAATGATATTTTGGACAAACTAAAAGAAATGGATCAGGTGATTTTGAACACTAAATGTTTCTAAAAGAAATTTCGGAGAAGATATACCGACAACTTCACAAGTGAAATAGAAAATCCTAAAACTTTTTAAACTTGAGAATCAGAGGACTATGTTAATCTTTCATTGAGATAAAGGAAACCACTGATGGAGATATGATACCTGTACAAAATTGAAATGTTGTGGAAGGAAAAAAAAAATTGGCATAAGATGATATTTGGGACAGAGTTGGAAGAAATTGAGAAACTGGGCTAAATCACTATACCTTTTTAAAAGAACAACCCAGTGAGAAAGGGTATCAGAAAATTGTGTAACCGATACCTGAGTCAAATAGCTAAATATGGTTAAAGACAACTATTCTGGCAAATAACAATTAATAAGTTTCGACACGTGCAACTCGAAGTTGTGTATCATATTTTTCTTTTTATGCAAATTTATTTTAATAATCCGATATAACTTGTTGGAATGACAAGTTATGAGTAGTAAACAATCACTATCACATGATCTCATCACTGGTATCTCCTTTATTTTTTAAATATTTTTACCAATCACAACTTGTTACTTTAACTAGTTGTGAAAAAGGGTGTGAAAATTTTGAGAAATTGATCTAAATTGGTATACCTTTTTAAAAGAACAACCCAATGAGAAAGGGAATAAGAAAATTGTGTAACCGATACGAGAGTCAACTAGCTAATATATGGTTAAAGACAAGTATTATGGCAAATAATAATTAATAAACTTCAACATGTGTAACTCGAAGTTGTATGTACTATTTTTCTTTTTATGCAAAAATGTTTTAACAATCCGACATAAATTATTGGAGTGGCAGGTTATGAGTACTAAACAATCATTATCACATGATCTTTTCACTAGTACCATATTTATTTTTTAAATATTTCTACCAACCACAACCTGTCACTTTAATTGTTTGTGAACAAGGTGTGAAGGCTGATTTAAATTGCTATACCTTTTCAAAAGAATAACCCAATGAGAAAGAGAATCAAAAAATTTGTGTAACTGATACCGGAGTCATATAGCTAAATATGGTTAAAGACAAGTATTCTGGCAAATAATAATTAATAAGCTTCAACATGCGTAACTCGAAGTTGTCTGTACTATCTTTTCTTTTTATGCAAAAATGTTTTAACAATCCGACATAAATTGTTGGAGTGGCAGGTTGTGAGTACTAAACAATCACTATTACATGATCTCATCATTGATATCACCTTAATTTTTTAATATTTCTATTAATCACAACCTACCACTTTAATTGGCTGTGAAAAAGGGTGTGAAGAAATCGAAAAATTGATCTAAATCGCTATATCTTTTTAAAAAGAACAACCCAATGAGTAAGGAGATCAAAAAATTGTGTAATCGATACCTGAGTCGTATAGCTAAATATGGTTAAAGACAAGTATCCTAGCAAATAATAATTAATCAGTTTCGACACGTGAAACTCGAAGTCGTCTATACTATCTTTTCTTTTTATACAAAAATGTTTTAACAATTCAACTTAACTTGTTGGAGTGACAGATTGTGATAAGTAAATAATCACCATTAGATGATTTCATCACTAGTACCACTTTTATGTTTCAAATATTTGTACCAATCACAATTTATCACTTTAACTGACTATGAAAAAAGGTGTGGAATAAGTTGTGTCTTTACTCCCTAAACTTATTCATGTTTTAAAGGGAACCATAATACTTGGGTTTCAAGCACGCACCCTCGGAGAGAGACAAAAATACACTTAAGCCAAAAGGTGGTGTTTATCCTAAGTCCTAACTAATGGGGTGAATATTAGTTTACACTATCTATATTACTCCACCAAAAGGTCCAATGAAGGCTAATACTCCCCATTAAAATATATATAAAAAAAAAATGTTATCTCCTAATGTATCTCAAGGCTACTTAGCTTGAAAATTTTAGTTTGTACTTGAAGGGGAAAAAAAGATTTATAGCTTAAAATATAGGAAGACAATTCCTTTGCTTCTATAGCCTTTATATATATATATATATATATATATATATATATATATATATATATATATATATATATATATATATATTTAGAAGATTTAATTTTCCAATATATTTTGTTAATAAATATTTTCAAAGAAATAACTTATTTTCTTTATTGATAGTTTCGGGAATGGAAATTTGGGCTATAATTAATGTGTGTGGGTGTGATATATATATATATATATATATATATATATATATATATATATATATATATATATATATATATATATATTTTCACATGAACTTGAAGAAGAAAATTTGTTATTGTTTATGGTTTTTTATTCTTATTGGTGTGTGTGGGTGTGATTTTCTATTTGGGATTTAGGCCAAGGGATTGTAGTGAGCTTAAGGGAGTTGTGCATAATTTTCTCTCCAATTGGTGTTTTGTGGGTGCAATTTTCTAATTTAGGGGGATGTTTTTTTAATAGGGGATGATGGAATAGGTGATTTCGGTGACAACATGGTGGTCAAGTGTTGGTTAATTGTTTTTTTTTTTATAAAAATAATTGGGTAGGAGGGGGCGACCAGAGTGGCTTTCCTACCTGAGCGTGACCATAGTAGCACCCTACCCGCTGGGTCCAGAGGGAACTGGTGAGCCATAGCTGTTATCCCAGCCCCATGAGAGCACTAGCGGGTCCAGAGTGGGGATTGTAGAGTTTAATCCCAAGCGCTTCCCATTGCGGGATTCGAACTTGAGACCTCCACATTCCAAACCACTTGGAACTAAACTCTTTACTGCTAGACCACCACCCTCGGTGGTAAGTGTTGGTTAATTGTTGTTGAGAGAGGATAAAGAGAAAAAACGAAAACCAAAAAATAAAATATAATTTATTACATGTTGATTTAAAACGATTTCTATTAAAATGTTATCACAAAAAAAAAAAAAAAGAAGGAGTAATTTGATCATTTCCATAACTTTAGTTATAAAAATTTCAAATCCATAATTTTGACCAAAAGTTGTTGTCGTATCGTATGCAACTTGAAGATAAGAACGAGGCAAAATCGTATTTAAGACTTTAAGTGCAAGAATAAGAGTGGGACCCACTTCACTTCAACTAGTAACGATTAACGGGTAAACGTTTTTTTTTGTAAGAGCGAGTCTTTTCCTTTATTTCCATATTTGTCTTCTCCACGCTCTCTTTTCTCCTCCTCCCCCATTTCTCTTTCTTCTTCAACGAGTTTACGAAACGAGAGAGCCAAAACCGAAACACGAGAAGAAAAAAAATGGTATCGGACTCGGATCTTATCGCCCGGCTCCGGGAGTTTCTCCGGAGCTCAGACTTGAACACAACGAGCACGGCCACCGTGCGCCGTAAGCTCGAGGAAGATTTCGAAGTGGATTTGACGGACAAGAAGGCGTTTATAAGGGAACAGGTGGACTTGTTCCTCCAGAGCGAGCAAGAGAGACTCGCTGAAGAGGCCGAACCTCAAGATGGAGAAGATGATCAGACGGCTGAGATTCAATCCCAACAAACCAACGAAGACATTGATGGTGATGAAAAAGTTGAAGAAACCAGTAATGGGAAGGGTAAAAGACGGTCAGTTATTAATTTATTTTCATTTTCACACACTCACATTTTTAAATTTACCATTTTTTGCAAATGGGTTTGGAACTTTTTTTAATTTTTTTATTTTTATGAATGGAAATACATAAAAATTCGATCTTTGTTAGGTTTATTTTTTTTAATTTGGTTGACAAATTTTAGGTTATCTTTGTGACCAATTACTTAGGAATTAATTTGAGCAATTTGGGGATTGTAATGGGACTAAATTTTCTAGCTTTGTACATTATGTGTTTTGAAAGTAATTGATAATAAAGTTTCGTGCAATATGCGGTTTTGTCAAACAAAGAGGTGGCAGTGATTAATTTCACGTGCATGTTCACGTTATTCTTGGCTTTATGTATTAGCAAAGTCTCAATAGGACTTTGCGTTTATTATAAGCTGTTGTCTTTATTTTACATCTATGACTGGTTTTTATTGTTAAGGCCCAAATATATATATGATGGTAAAAGAAGGAAGGAGTTTGTGACTAACAGAGGGAATCTGTTTTAATTTGAACAGGTCCTTGACAAAATCGAGTGTCTATCATTGCCATCGAAAGCTTCGCCACCAGATTAACAATAGATGTTGTAGAAAGAACATAAAATTTTTAATTGTGATTCTCTCTTTCAAATCATCCTCCAATGGGTTTTTATTTAATTTATTGAGGCTTTGTAGTTTTTCAGGTGGAATTTTTAAGGGAATTTGAGAAAATGGATATTTTCTTTGAACTCCTCAGTATGTCATTTTTTGTTTTTGGAGAAGTTTACCATGTTTTCTCAACTAGCTTCAGCAGAAATTATCTCCACCACCTTTTAAGTTATTTTCTCAAGAAAACATTTCTCACAACATGTTTGATCAAAAGAAAGATCCTTTTTTTTTCTTCATAAATTTTTGGGCAAGTCAATTTTCAGAGTTGCAAGTCATTTGCAATTCTTCCATATCTCAGCGGTAGACAGTAATAGGTGTTCCTTTTAATAAAATTAAATGACTGGAGACTGGCTCTGTTTAGTCCAAAATGATGAATTCATTTCTACAAAGTGAAAGCTACTACTGCATTCTGTACTTTGTGTGGCAAAAAGAAAAAAAAATATATATATGGTTTTCAGAGAAAAGCCCTTGCCTTTACTTATCAAAAAAAAAATGTTTACTGGTGGCATATACTTAAAGCTCTGCTTCCTTTAATGTCGAAATATTATGTCGTATAGTGGCATCGAGATTTTCTTTTTATTTATTTATTTTTATGTTAGTAGAGTACTCTTGAAATGCTCTTGGAACTGAATCTTCTTACTGCATTTTATTTTGGCCTGGATGGTAAGATGACCAGGGTGTATTTGGAAACATTCCGAAAGAATCCCTTCTTAAGAAAGGACATTACCCCTATCCCACCAAAGTAGCATTTTATTTTATTTTTATTTTATTTTTTTGTGGGGGGGTGGGATTGGTACAATAACCCAAGACATTTAAGATTGCACCAGACAATAATCACTTCTTATGGCCTCTTATCAGCCTATTGTGCATCTTGTATGAAAATGCAGAATTAATGGTTATAAGGCTACATATTTGAAAGAATAGCTCTCTTTCAATCTGCAAATGTTCCCAATTGACTTCAAGGAAAAAGCAACCACTTCAATGCATAAATTGCTTGATGTTATTAAAGCTGCATTCTTTGAAGTTGCATTCTATACACCATCATACCTATCTGGGAATTTTCCCCCACTTGTCACTGACATAATAAAAAGTTGTTGATTTTTTTGGGGGGGCTTGTGAATGAAGTGGGTGACACTGTACAAAGACTATGCGTGTCCTATAAAAAAGAAAAAGAAAAATTGTGATGTCCTTCCCCCAAAAATTATATCCTGCATTTATTGGGTTGGTTGTCCCTGCAATCACACAAATTGTAAACTTCTTTGGAATTTAGTTTTAGAATTGCCTATGTTGTTATTACAACTTTTAAAAATAAAAAATAAAATCTCCCTCATTTTTTAGAACTCAATTGCTCTCTGTATTTACCTGGAAAATCTTTCATTTTATATTGGTGTGTATGCTTGTAGGGGTCAATAGGTTTCTTTTTGGTAAGTTAGTTACACACGTACCCAATGGGTTTCCACCCATGATCTCATTCACCACCCGTTCTTGTGGAAGAACTCATTGGCATAAGGGCAAATGGATTCTTTAACAGAGATTGCTCTTATTCGTAAACTGATTGTTGCTTCTTCTAAATTTCAGGTCTACCAAGCTTAGTAATGAGGTCAAGAAAAGAGGAGGGGGTGGTTTTAGCAAATTATGTAGCCTTTCTCCACAGCTTCAGGAATTACTTGGGGAGTCTGAACTGGCAAGGACTGAGGTATACTAAGAAAGTTCTGGAGAAGTTTCAATTGTTATTAATTAATATGCTAGTTCAGGAACCATCATTATCATAAAATTTTCTGTTTGTTATCTCGGTTCTAGGTTGTCAAGCAACTCTGGGCCTATATTAAAGAGAAAAATTTGCAAGATCCTAATAATAGGCGAAATATAAACTGTGACGAACCATTGCGTGCCCTTTTCATTGTTGATTCCATCGACATGTTCCAAATGAATAAGGCCTTATCAAAGCATATCTGGCCATTGGATTCAGATGATGGTATGCTATTACCACTTTATTTTTGTTAGTTATTCTTTTTTATTGCTGTTATATGAGATGTTGGATCTGTAAATGTTGAAAAGAAAATTTCTTAATCCCAATTTTCACCGTGTTCCTTCTTTGAGAAGGATTATGAAATTTAACAACTCCAATGATCCCATAATGCTATATAGAATTTAGAAAGAATATTTATTGATTTCAAAACCATTATGCTGCCTCTATTCTATCAATTATGGAATTAAAGTATCCCTGTCTCTTCTAGTTTCAGTTTTATGTGCATTCTTGAAACATCACTTGTGCTATCTTTCTTGTTATAGCCGTGCCGGTGAAGTCAACACAAAAGGAAAAGCAGCGGAAGCATGAAAGAGAAGAAGGTAGGATCAATAAATTCTGTTTTTAGATGATATTATGGTGCTAATTTCTAAAAGTTGCTCTGCATCGGTACTTGGAGTGACAATGACCTTCTCCTCACCAATTTCATGTCACCAATGGTGATACATCTTTCAGCTTAGCTGAACTCATACCTTATACTTGCTTTTCACATTCAGAATTCTGCTTAATTTTTAAAATTGTTTTAATGTGTATTAGGCTATGCCCTTCAGTGCAGTGGGAGTCTATTTGACACAATCTTCTCATTCATTGAAAATTTATAATTGAAGGTGAAACAATAGTTTCGAATTCTTCTCAGTGCACAGCTCCATTGGGGTTCATAGCACTTTGTGAACTTTACTAAAAATTGTTTACATTAGCTAATTGAATTTAGTCAACTCTGAATAGCATATACTTGTCAATTACTTGTC
>OU015768.1:6243064-6360564 GCA_907173295.1 Fagus sylvatica
CACCACGTGTTAGTGTCTTGTTGGAGGTGACAATTTGTTTTCTTATATGAGATTCTTGATTGGGAGATACGAAGGGCCATAGGAGAAGTGTAATACTAAATACTAATAGATCAATCAGCCATCATCATGTTGATGAAGCCAATGTTGATTGCTTTCCAATCATCTTGATAAGAGAGAGGGTACTATAAAATGATTCATAAAGAATTTTTGATATGACAAAACAAGTGTGTTGTAATTTTTCATGATGACAATCATGCCAATGCACCTCCACTATGTTAATTGGATTGGGATTTTACCTTTCCTTGTCTTTCTCTTCCATGATCTCCCATACATAAACAATTGTGTTTATAAAGTTTTTATCTTATCAAATTATAGAGTTTTGTCTCTTTACTAAATATTAATTAAAAGTTCTATATAAAGCATTCATAATCTCAGCATCCCACCTGATTTTGTTGCTAAAGAGTTAATTTTGGTAGGTTGAGAACGATAAATTGAGACTTTTCAAATACATGATATAATGTGGATTAATTTCCAAGTACGGAAGTATGTGAGATGAGTTTTTAGACTTATTTGTTATAGAAATAGAGGAATTCAAATCCATAATTACTCAATCTTAAGATAACCTAATTTTTTTTTGGAGAACTAAAAAATAAAAAAAGCATTGTTGTCAATTCCATTTCATTTTGGTGGTAATAGCTGAAATATTTTGTACTAATCACTACATCAATACACTTAACTCTCATGTTCCACCTGAGCTTAAATTCTATAGGTTTCTTGTTTCAGCTGCTTCGTGTCCTCAACATTTTGTATCTTCAGTGTACTAATTTTTATTTTGTACTACTAATTGGAAATATGTGGTACTTTGAATCCAAAGAAAAATCCAATAATCGAAGTTTTGTGCTGTCTCATGCATCGTAATTCAAGTTTGATGCTACTATCTTTTATGTAATGAAGATATTAAACATGTTTATTATATTATTTTAATTGATATACTATAACTTATAAAATTATATGCGATGAAGAATTAGATATATCTATTTTGTGTTTTATATACATATAGGTTAGGATTAAGTTATACTAGTGTAACATTTTTCTAATATTACACCACTTAATAATTTTTTATTGGATACATATATTCAAAATCTTATCGTTAGATTATATGTTCTCTTTATTGTTAACATGTACGCCAAATCTTGTGTAGATATTATTTACTATATGATCCATAAGTTCGTGTTTTAGATATAATTTTAAATTATGGAAAGATGAAATTTTAAATATTTTAGAGATCAAAAAGTTATTGATCTTTGATTATCTTGATGTTTTGCAAGTATGGAAAGTATAAAGGGAAAATATTATCTAATGTGGATTAAAAAAAAACAAAAAATCCAAACCAAAGTTATTTAAGTGGTGTAACATTGACAAGAGCTACACTAAATATAATTTGAATTTTATATATATAATAGAAATAGTTGTAATCTCGAAATGGTATGATAAAATGAATTGGTATCCAAATAGTTTGTTTCAATGGAGAAACAAGAACAGTTGTTGAAATGTAATTGACAACTTTTCTAACAAGGTTTCTCAAATCAAGGGTAGAATTTCTTGAATCTTGGGGAGTTAGGAAACTTTATTTTTTGGTAAGAAGACTTATGAAATCCAAAAAAGGCTAATGTGATGAGTAAATATTCACTACTCTAGGGGCAATACTCCTCTCATATAATAGTGAGTCACACTAATTATATTCATGGTGAGAATCACCATTTATGTTAGAGAAAAAAACTTTACTCTTAAATATTGGATAATTTTCCTAATGTGAGACCAAATGCATTGATACAATGAGCATGTGCAAAGTTGACAAATGGTTGTGCAAATCCTCTTTTGTTGAATGGTTTAGGTTAAATTGTAAAAACAAAACTAAAAATCTCGAAATTTAATTGCCTTGATAATGCAAGCATGAAAAGGGTATTAGACTATTAGGTAGTTCGATAATAAGTCAAAACAAACAGCAATTTGCTTCACATGAGACTCGAATCTTATATAATTAATTAGGTAATTCCAATAATAGAGTTCATAAACTTTTAATCATTCATGATTAGATGAATGGTTTAGATTTTGTCACATCATCAATATCATTAGTTTAAGTGAATGTTAAAAGTATGGTAAAGTATGAATTATTTATTTAATAATGAATCATTAAAATTTAGCCAAAATATATTGTTGGTCCATAAACTTGATTTTTTTTTTTTTTTTTTATAGTTACGATGGCATTTAAACCTATGGCGTCCGCTCATGATGATTGCTTTTACCATCAGGTCAAGACACCAATTAGTTTTTGGTGTAGGCGGGATTTGAACCCAGGTTCCTTGCTCGACGACAAGAGACTTTATTAATTGAGCTAACTGAAACCCACCATAAACTTGAATTTAAGAGTGCTTTTAACCCATAAAATTTAAAATAATCGTTCATATACTAAAATATGAATTTATTTTTAAAATATATATATAAGAATGAAAATAACCTAATCCAAAAACTTTCAAGGTCAAGGACTACGACGTCACATTCAACCAGCGGTATTTTAAGTTGGGTCCTATTAACGAGTATCTTTATGGTAATGGTTAAGGAAACATTTATTACTTCTACTTTATAGGAAATAGTGGAATTTAAATATTAAAATAATACAAAAACAACTATTTTAGTCTTTTCGTTCATTATTATAATATTAAAATTTTGTTATTTTTCACTTTATAAGAGCATTCTCAGTGGAGTTGTAAGTGTAGCATTTTTGCTAAAATAGATGACACTGTAGCTAAAAAACACCAAAAAAGCCTCCCAGCCGAACCTCTATTTTAACTTCGAGTTTTACACATCGCTACAGTAACGTGTAAAAATACACGTTACTGTAGCAATGTGTATTAATTTTTTAATACTTTTTATTCTGTCATCTGCCTTCTCTCTCCTCTCTCTGTTTTTTTTTCTTCGTTTTTTCTCTGCGCTGCTCTTCGTCTCTGCGCTGCTCTCTCTCTCTCTCTGCTCTGCTCTCTCTCCCTCGGTCTTAAGTCAACAGCTCGGTGGAGGTGGAGGTGGTTGTGGGTTGTCAACGGCTCGGTGGAGGTGGTTGTGGGTTGTCAACGGCTCGGTGGAGGTGGTTGTGGGTTGGTGGTTTTCGGTGATGGGTTGTTTCCGGATCTGTTGGTGATGGTGGTTCGCGGCGGTGATGGGGATTCTGTTTGGGTTTGCCGGCGGTGATGGGGTTTGTGTTTGGGTTTGCCGGCGGTGATGGGGTTTCCGGATTTGATTTCTCTCTCCCTTCTCGGCCGTGGTTGCAGACAAAATGGGTTGTGGTGGGTTTGGGTTTACCGGCGTGGGTATGGTGGTTGTGGGTTTGGGTTTGCCGGCGTGGGTGTGGGGGTTATGGGCGGTTGCTGCTGATCGGCTGCCGTGGGTTTGGTTGGGGTGTGAAAAAAAATATATAAAAAAAAATTATTTTATAATATTTTAATGTGATGATATTGTAAAATAGAGAATGGGATGGGAGTTGTTTTGTAAAAGTGGGTAGTTAAAATAGAGAAGTAGCTTTTTAGAGTTGTAAAATAGAGATACAACCCATTTTCCGTTGGGAATGCTCTAAGAAATAGTGAAATTTAAATATTAAAATAATATAAAACAGTTTTTATGGGTATTTTAGTCTTTTCGTTTATTATTATAATATTAAAATTTTATTATTTCTCATAAAGTATAAGCATTTAATAATTCTTAACCATTACCTTGAAGGCACCGTTAACAAAATTCTTTTAAATTTTAAGACTTTAAGCCGACGCCCACCCACCCAAGAATCTAGAACAAGAAAAATTAAAAAATAAATAAATCTATTTCAGCCACCGCGGCGAGTAGAGTGCGGAAATGGAATAAAAAAAAAATTCCCAAACCTGAGTCCACAATTACTCGCCGAGTTATTGACAGACTCGACTCGGAGACGCGACGACCCGAATGCTAGTTCCGTATCTTGTTGTCCTGAATCTCAAACCTCAATATAAAAAAGGCAGAGAGCTCTCCTGTTTTTTCATTGCCCACTTTATCAGCTTTTTAGTTTCCTGGGGTTTACCTTCGATATACGATACTATATTTTTGAGAATAGATTTGAGGCACAGAAACACACAGAGAAAGAGAAAGACAGCGCGAGAAAATGGAACTCACCTTGGATTTGAGTTCGGTCTTTGTCCCCAAAACCATCGCTGAATTTCTTGGTGAAATTTCAACCACCCAAAACAGCTCCGAGAAATTGTTGAAACTTGATGATTGTGTGCATAGACTGGAAGATGAAAAGAGAAAGATCGAAGCTTTTAAACGCGAGCTTCCTCTCTGTATGCTTATCTTAAACGATGGTGGGTTCTCTCTCTCTTTTTCTCTCTAAGAATCTATCTCTGTGTTTTTATTTTTGGGTTTATTTTTTATTTATTTATTTTTGTGTGTGTAGCTATTATGAGGTTGAAGGAGGAAGCAATGCAATGTATGGAAAGCGTTAGCGCTGACAAGAAGAGTTGGATGAGCTCTGTTCAGCTTTGGAGTTCCAATAACAAAGCAAACACAGCCTCAGAAGTGAAATTGGTAATTCTGAAAATCTAAAAATACTAAAACCTTTCTGAGATTTTTGTTGTTTGGGAATTAACTTAAAATCTGTATATTTATTTTTTATATGATAGCGAGGTGAAGAAGACGATTGGTCTGGACTGGAGAACCCAATTGAGGCATGGAATAGCCTAAACATGATGGAAGAGAAGGCGGTTTCACAAGTCACAAGCCTTTCGCTTATGACTCCACTGCCTGAATTCAATCCAAGCAATTCGATTTCCGAGAGAAGAAGCACTTCTGGTTGTAGAGTTAGTTCTTCTAGTTCATCTTTTTTGACAGACCAATCCATGACCAGGAAACAAAGGCGCTACTGGTCTCCAGAGCTGCATCGTAGTTTCGTCAACGCAATTCAACAACTTGGGGGAGACCAAGGTTTGGCCTTTCGTGACTTAAATAGCATTGCAATGAGTAATTTTGCTTGGAACTTGGTCTTTGCAGATTGGTTAGTAAAGTCTGCAAAAGGGAATGTGTAATGGACCTAATGGCAGTAAAGTTACACTTTTTTAGGGTGTTCTTTTAAGTTCTGTAAATGTAGAAAATGGAAATTATTTGGGGAACTTCCACTTGAAGTTGAAGTTGTACCACTTGTTAGGAACCAGGAGGGGGCTATTTCATTCTATTTCTGACATGCCCAGTAAGCAGATCTGTAGGATTGGCTTGCCAGGACTTTCAAAAGCAGTCTTTGAAAATGTACATAAAAAACTAAAAAAGAAACAAATAAAGAATTCTTGTAAAATGCCTCAAATATTTAGTAATTCTTTGCATGCTTGAATTAAGTTCTTTCTCTATAATGAAATGCTCTTGGACTCTTTCTTTGTGGTGTTGAAAAGATTGGTTGGTTCTTCTTTGCAGTGGCCACTCCTAGACAAATTAGGGAACTCATGAAGGTGGATGGACTTACAAATGATGAAGTGAAAAGCCATTTGCAAGTGAGTATTTACGACCTGTTTTCACAAAGTTTTGTCATATATAATTATCCTTCATGTAATTTCTTAATGATTTATGTAATTTCTTATGCATTTGCAGAAATATAGACTTCATATTCGAAAACTTCCAGCTTCTTCAGCTACAAATGGCTTATGGATGGAATGTGGAGAACTCCCAAAACCAAACACCTCTCAGTCTAGATCTCCACAGGGTACCCTCCTTGCTGGTGAGTCTGCGAAAGGCCTATTTAGTGTCGGAGATGACAGTAAGGAAACAGAAGGAGATGAGAAATCGGATGGTCGTAGTTGGAAAGGTGGGCTACACAAGCGAGGAGAAGAATGCACAACCATTCATTGAATCCTCCATGAGTTTTCAGATACAAATATACATGAGGAATCGGAATTTATGAACATATATAATTAAAACTTTTGAAAGAGAGAGGAAATTATACTAACCTGGTAGCCTTTAAAACTATATATATATATATATATTTTCTTGAGGCAGTACTTAAAGAAGGTGATGAGGTTTAGAATTCTTATTAACAAGTTTATTCCTGTGATTTTGGAGAGGTTTATGACCTTAGTGAATTCTAGGAAGAGAGGTGACAATGTTTTTCTTATGATGTCATCTAAATAATTTGTTCAATATTAACTTACTTTCAATTGGTTGTGCTCTAATATGTGACTTTGAGGTTTGATTTGCCTGCCCTTTACTATGGTGTCAGCCTTGCAAACAAAAGAGTTAAATTTTAAGTACATTTATTTTTCCGAAAAGCCCAGAGACATCGAAAATTTTACAGAAATACTCCCTTTTACTTTTGTATTGTAGTTGGCCCAAGTGAGGTGAATGGTAACTCAACTGTGAGAGTGCTTATGAAATTTTTTCGGTGCCTTTAGACTTATTCTTATTGTTAATATCTACACCATACATGTTTTTTCAATTCTCACTGCCTTTAATAAATGTTTGATTTTTTTATTTTTCCCCTTCTATGTTTTTATTTTCTGGCTTTTAATTATACAATTTTATGGTTCCAAAAGATGAATCAATTTACAAAGAAACTTTCTGGAGAACTCTTGTATTTAATTCAAAGGGAAAGTGGAAAGTCAAGGAAGTTAGGGCATTATAGCCAATGTTCTTTTGTTCCTATCAATTTCTTCATGAAAAAAGTTGCTCTGATGACCTCTCCAACTTGCAAGAACTTGGAGTAGTATTGCAATCAATGATAACGATATTCATTGTCCAAACTTGGTTCCGTTCTCTTGAGGATATATATAACAATTATGCCTATGTGATGTTGAGTGTGTGTCCTCACTAAATGATTCCATGTGCACAGTGGCCTACTAGACCTCTTAAATTTTGTCATGTTCTATTGTTGTTGTCCTTTGCAGCCATTTGGTTTGTCTTGAGGCTCGTCTTGATATTAGGTTAAAGCGTGGATATTTTTCCGCGTCTCATGAGTGCTCAATATTCAAGGTTCTGTATCCATTAGGCAGTACCCCAATGGTCCCCCTTCCCCCTTCCCCCTTCCCCATTTGATTTTCACTCGTAACACGATAATAACAAAACTTTGTCTTGAGTAGATAGCTTTGAGGAGACTCGAACTAATTACCATTGGAGAGTACACTTAAGGTCGAACCAATTGAAATACCCTCATGACTATATGCTCCACTAGATTCTAACAAACATACTATTCTGATCTCAATGTATTTATTGCAATACTAATATCTCTGTCATTTTGCTCAAAACATAGAATGCTACATTCTGCGACATCAACCTCTCTCTCTCCACCCAAAAATATGTCTATTGCAATACTAATATCTATCATTTTGCTCAAAACATATAATGCTACATTCTGCCACATCAATCTCTCTCTCTCCCAAAAATAAAATGACATAGTATAGCTCTAGGCTATTTTTTTTTTTGCTTGCTGACGAAAGTAACCATGCCTAATTGATTCTATACATATCCAAACAGATGGCTTGCATTATCTAAATTGTCCAATTATACCCACACTTACAGCTAGCCTCAAGGAAAGACAATATCGAATTAATCACAAAGCAGTCGTGACTGATGAAGGGATATTGTTAGCCCACAAGAATATTTTTGTTTGAAAATTGAACGATTCAAATTGATAGCACTTTATTGTTGTCTCACTCTGTTCGCTAACTTCCTATCGTCTTAATTTAATTCTTTATCTGATGTCTTCTTCTTTTTGGGGGGTAATACTTTATCTGATGTCAAGCATTAAAATTTGTCTTTTTCTTTGTCTATAAGTTAATTTAGGGTGGGAATATTTGACTATATCATATTTAATTTAATTGATGTCTCTATGCACTGTCAGTGGCGCTGATAATTTCATGCACTTTATGTAGCTACTTACCTCAAATGTAAATTATGCACCGCGCTCTTAATTTGATTCTGACTAAAACAAAAAGTTCAATGGAAATATGAAATTGGTTGGATTTTGACTGATCCGACCATAATGATAA
Source organism: Fagus sylvatica (assembly GCA_907173295.1). NCBI lineage: Eukaryota > Viridiplantae > Streptophyta > Magnoliopsida > Fagales > Fagaceae > Fagus > Fagus sylvatica. Next base: position 6,251,110 of record OU015768.1, read on the forward strand.
GAGTTTGGAATTTTTAAAATGTGTTTGAACTCAAATTTCTAAACCCATTAAGATCGGGAAGAGTTTAGGTTTTACATCTAAGTATCCAAACCCAACACAATTATACATTTAAATTATTGAAATACTTATATCATTAACCCAAAAACTAGTGCTTTACAAAGATTGATGTCCCTCTCTTTGTCTATCGATTCAAAAAATAAAAAGATTAAAATATCCGAAAAAGTGTTGATTTCAACAAGGCCGTCATCTATAAGCTCACTTGAGATGTGGCGACAAGTGCAGATATGCAATGGGTGATCATGTTAAAAAATAAGGAAAATTCTTTGGTCTCGTTCCCGTTTTGATCCTGTGGTGTAACATGCATGTTATATTACTTCAAATGATATGCATGTTATCTCAAACGGTAGCAAAACGTGACATTAAGTCTACAGAACCAAAGAAACCCCAAAAAACAAATACTTATGGGACCAAAATTTTTTATACATGCAGCCTCCGAAGCAAGCTTCCCTTGTCAAAGCATATTCAAATGCACAGAAGTGGTCCAACAAGGATTGTGCTGCCGTGTGGGTAATCGGAGGAAAATTCACATTTAGTGGGATCCTTGGATTCCTAATGAGCCAATCTTTAAACTAAGATTAAGTGGGGCAGAGCCAATCTATCAGGTTGTATTTATTTATCTCATTCTTCGAGATTCTTGGCAATGGGATAGGAGCAAACTGAATGAGATTTTTCATCAAGATACGGTAATGAATATAACAGATTAAAACTTTTGTTGTGGAGGCTACTGGCCACTCATTATGTGTGCCAAAGGTTCCCTCATTTCAGAGAGAAAATGCTTTTTGACTTGGAAAAATTGGAACATCTGTTTATGGAATGCCCTTCAATTTGAGCAAGTTTGGGCTTTTATCCCCAATGCCTCTCCTAAGTTGAGAGGAAGAAATATTTCCTAGTGGGTGAAAAATGAAAATAATGGTCAAGCCTGAGGCTTTTTTGGGTTCACGGTGAGGAAGCTAAATAATTTATCCTATCGCTGCCCTGATTTGTGATCATATTTGGATGTAGTAAAAAAAGCTTATTAGAAATTTTGAATTTTGTAGCCCATAATTTAGTTATTTGGGCTTTTTCGTGTAAGGGGCCCATTCTCATATCGAATCGGACGGGTACGGGCGGGTATAGCCCGTTTGGCAAATAAGCTGGGCGATTGTGCTTTTGCGAAAAAGGGGCACTCAAAGTCTCGACTCATCTAAAGTTCTAAACCCGCCCTTTTCCACCGCTTCAATCCTCCAACTCCCATTTCCTCGCTACAATCTTCCTGCTACTCTCTCTCTCTCTCACAAACTACGCATAGCTCATTTGTGCTGTATTTTCTGAGAACCCTAATTCGTAAGTGACTACTTCTTCTTGAGTCTTCTTCTATTGCTTAAATCGTTAAAAGTAGTATTTTCTTTGAACTTTTCAACAGTAACAATCACGATTACTGAATAAATGCAATTTTTAGCTAAACAAGATTATACTTATGATGCCAGGGAAGTATGAAGGAAATTGTGACTATGCAAGTTGGAGGTTTCGCCAACTTCATTGGCTCTCACTTCTGGAACTTCCAGGTATATTTTTGGATATTTTAATTTAATTTGAATTTGTTTAGGCTTTTTTTTAAAAAAATGTTATATATTAACTTCTTGTGGTTGATGCTGAAGGATGAGTTGCTTGGTTTAGCTGCGGATCCTTCTGGTGATCCAGTTTTCAAGAATCATTCATTAAATATGGATGTGCTCTACCGTTCTGGTGAGACACAACAGGTGGAACTCTATGACATTGAAATCGTTTTTACTTACAAGCTTAAATTGGTGGTTGATTTTGTTTTAGTATGTTGGTATTAGTAAATGTGGGAATATATCTATAAAGATATTATTTTAGATAGTCCATAATTAACTCATTTTTATTAAATGAAAGCTTAGAAAACATAAGGTTATATTTATTTATAGGGAAGAAGTACACTATTTTATTTTCCTTTTGTTATTTGAATGTTGCACTATGCTTATCTTGGTACAATCCATTACGTGGCAACTCATGAGACGATGCATGTGTACTTTTAGTCACATGACCTATTTAATGAGTCATGCGACTTGTTTAATTAATACATGTGGATGGTCTTATGTGTTTCCACGTAGTGGGTTGTAGACAAGATTCTGTTCTTCTTTAATTGACTTCATAGATCATTTAAATCTCCATGTGTGATTCTTTAGGAAGCTCTACCTATTGGCATATGAGCTTTCCTTTCATTAATAAAATTTATGAACAACAATTTTTATTTCTTTTCGATGAGTGAAAGACTCATTTTTAAAGATTAATGTCTTTTTTCTGCTTATAATCGTCTTGTTAACTAGAATTGTTTGTGCTAGAATTCTGTTATTTGAAATCGTATCGTTTGATTTTTTTTTTTTAATTCTTTCTTAAGATGAAGAAATATTTTCCCTTGAGATTGTCTCATGCTAGACCATTGTGAGTTGATTTTCAGTAAATCTAAGGACTTGTTTTTGTCATTTCTAACTTGCATGGCTTTTGTAGAGATATATTGCTGACAGTGTTGCTGCCAAAACATGTGCAGGGCAACCTTACATATACTCCTCGCCTAGTTTCAGTTAACTTCCAAGGTAATTGATTTATATTATATGTTTAAAAGAATACTCAATCTAGTTTCTTTTTCCTTAAGCAATCAAACAGATCTATCTATATGTGGTAGTAGCACTCAGCGTGACTAGAAATTCATTTTTTGAATAAGCTGGTGTCGCTCTTGCTTGTGGTCCATCTCATTTTATAAATTCCATGTATTGTTGCTTGGGTGAATGTCTATTAGTCTTATGCTGGCCATCTATATGCTAATCTGAACGTGATTTAGTCCAAGCTATCTTTAGCACTCTGGGGCTATTTTTCAACTTATGGTGGAATTGGTAGTGCACCTAGACATGCTTTCTGAATGAATTTTCAAATTGCGGTTGTGAAACTTTTAGACGGGTTCGTTTAGATGTTCATCCCCATGGTTCCAAGGAGAGCTGCTCTGTTTTGCCATTGGTGGCCTGTTTGGTGTGGGGTATTAGTTATGATCTCCATCGATGTTTTTTGCTAGTCTTATTGTAAACTTGTTAAAAACTTAATGATTGATTAAATTCTTGTTTGTCTTTATTGAAAGCACCTTAGTCAACAGAAACTTATGTCGATGTGAAATTGATACTGTTGGATCTATTGCCTATCTGGGTCACTTTTGTTTGTTCACTTGGTATCTTAAGAAATGTTACTTTTTTGTGTTTTTGTATAATGTGTTAATATTTGACTTCACAGGATCCCTTGGATCAATGGGTTCGTGTGGGACATTGTATAATGAGGTTGCATCTACACCACCAGAGGTTACCACATGGTAAGATTACACACACACACACAAACTCATTGCGTTAACAGCTCCAATATAGTGTTTTTTTATTGATAAATTTGGTTCTTTAAAAGTAAGAGTTTGATGTTACTGTAATTTTTGTATGAATGTTTGAAATGATGACTTTGTTACTGACTTAGTTTTGTTTAGTCGCATTGACTTTTACTGTGACAATTGAAAATAGTCTAGCTCTTTGCAAATGATACTTTCCAATTTTCGAAATTTAGAGTTAGAACAATCTCAAGTGACAAAAATGTATGTCTAATAAGGATGTTTTTCTTGATAATATCTTTTAATAGTGGCTTTGCTTTTAATAGTGTGTTCTTCCTGTTTCATTGGACTGTAACATGATTTGGCCTCGTTCAAGTTTACATCAGTCTGATGATGATATAAACATAGCTGATATAATATCATTTACTTATATGAAAAAAAAGAAAAAAAGTTTATATCAGCTATGGTTGCCACCTTAGATTCTCATCCGATCTATTTTGTGCGTAACCATCATTTCCAATGCAAGCAAACCCTGGAAGCTTTTTTCATGCATGTGTTTGTATTGCTTACTACTAGATACTACTTGCTTATGGCCCTACTGGTGTTACATGTTTTATTAGAACACTTTATCAGGAATACTATTGATTATGCGTGTTTTAGATTTGCGTACTTCGGTGGCATATATGCATATGCTGAACTAATGCCCTGAATTACTGTAATTCTAGTATGCTTGCTCATACTTACAATTTGTTTTGTTTTGTTTTTTGGTTGCTTGTACCCACTGTGTCAATTTCATCCTTTTTTCCCTTCTTCTTTTTTGGTTTTCTTAGCTTTAAAATTTTTGCTGTGGAATATAAGTTTGATTATCTCATTGTCAGATTATAATATGTCCATCCTCTCCAAAAGTTTGTTAGAATATGTACATTTCTGGACTTTATGTGAATTATCTTTTAATCATGTGTTTTTGCACCAAATGTGAAGTGCCTAGATACAGACGTTTAGGCTATAAAAAGGGGTGACTTGAATTTGTTCTTGTTAACCCCTATGGTTCTTGAAATGATCTACTCCCACGGTAAAGCAACAGCTTAGAATGGAACTATTTCCATATACTTACTCTTAAATCTTTTTTGTTTTGGTGTTTAAATGAATTGAATATCTATAAATCAATGTGCAGGAATGGTAATATTTCCACTCATGCATCTGGACCTCGAAGGAGGAATTTGTTTTTGCAAAGATTGTATGATGAAGAACAAGATAATTTGACTCTGGAGAATGGCATCAATGGTGGGAGGAATAACCCCCAGAGAGAAATTGAGGATAAAGATATAGTTGAATCCTTAGAAAATGATGTCCAATATTGGACAGACTTCTCAAAAGTTCAATACCATCCTCAAAGTTTATATGAATTGAGTGGATTATGGATGGATGTTCAGGAATTTGATAGTTATGGAATTGGAAGGGATGCCTTCTCGTGGGCTTCACGAGAAGAAATAAGTGAAAGGCTTCGCTTTTTTGTAGAAGAATGTGACCATATTCAGGTATATATTTAAAAGCTCATCGCCTTCAGTATTGTTATGTCTTTGATTTTTACTTTGTCTTATGTCTTTAATTTTTACATTTTACCCCAATGTTGAAGCAAGATATGGAAATCAGCAATATTCACTGTATAAAGTTCAAGACTGATAATATCTTGCTGCTTGTCCCTTGAAGTAAGGAGTGGGTGAAGATTTCTGGTGTCCCACCTATATATAATGATTAGACTCCTATGATTACAATCGAAGTACCCTATATTTTATGAGACCAAGTTATCTTTTAATTTTATTATTGAGAAGCTTCTTTTACTTTTCTCTGTAAAGTTTGTAGAAGTACAAAAGATCAATGAAGAAAGTTTTATTGGTGTTCAAATGCTAATGACTATTTTTATATTTCAAATTTTTGGGGTTTAAGAAAAAGGAACCTTTCTCTTGGAGTGCTTTATGATCCTGTGCATCCAAGAACTCATTCCTGGATGTGATTCTCTCAAATGGGGCATTGTGATTGCCACTTGTCAAGAAGGGTTGTAGTCGTTACAAGAGAGTTTGAATTTTTTTAGTGTTTGTAAGTTTTGCATTACATGTCAAGGTATCTGAAATAATATCAGATAGAGCCTAAAGCTGATGTTGCTGCTCTATACTTTTGATAATTATTAATGCATTGTTTAACTATGTTTCCTTCTTGTCATTAACTCTACCCATATTTTGTGCTGGAATTTCATTTTGGACTCCATTTATTGACTTCTTAATCATGAGTTTTGTAAATCATTCAATACTGTCTCAGATCAGTGGCTATATACAATGTGCAATATTTGCTATGTATTTAGAAGGTTTGTGATTTTACACGTGACAATTCTATTCAAAGCATTCTTGGATGTCAAGAAGATGGTCAGATATCTAAATCATATGAGCTATGTTTATTTAAATGGTAAAATTCTAGCTCATGAACTTTACCCTGACCTTTTGTATATTGATGCTAGACTAATATTAGCCTGGAAAATTGTCTTGGGTGTAGGCACCTTGTTATATGCCAGTGATGCTGGGATTCTCCATATGAATTGTGATTTGATCTTTACTCTTCTTTTTCTTTGTTGCTGAACCTTTGGTGATGTTGACAGGGTTTTCAGTTCATTTGCAATGATTCAGGAGGTTTCTCCTCTGTAGCTGCTGATTTTCTGGAGAATATTGCCGATGAATACACAAATACACCTGTGCTGCTCTATTCTGTCAGGGATCCTGGTTCTCACATGATCCCCAAAAGCCAAAAGCAAGTGATCTCTAAGAATCTTCAGGATGCAGTTTCATTTTCAAGACTATCATCTTTCTGTAAACTGATTGTGCCAGTTGGTCTACCCTCCTTGAGCAGAAGTAAGCAATACTATATATATGGAATGTATTATTTCAGATGTCTCTCTACCCTTCCTCAGTAATTCGTTGTTGCTTTTCATGTGCCATTTTCTTTACCCTTTTTGACTTGCGAATTTGTGAGGTTTTCTGGAGAAACTTTTTGCTGGATAAAAATTCCTCCCCCCTCCCCCCCCCCCCCCCCCCCCAATATTACAAACTAATCATTTGTTCATGTTATTATGAAGGTAAAGCTTCCACGTGCCTCTGTATTGAAGATGAGAAGCCTTACCACTGCAGTGCAGTTTATGCTGCTGCTCTGCACTCTATTAGTCTCCCTTTCCGAATGGAACCACTTGGTCCCACTGCAGATTCATGTTATGTTTCTGGTGCTGTTGACGTCCATGGTGTTGTACAGATTTTAGCAGGGCAAGCTAGACAGAATATGGTGACTATTCTAGATGTTGCAATGCCTGCACCTTCTTTGACTGGTAATATCTGAATGGATTTTCCCATTTAAGCCTTTTTTTCTTAGAGTGATGATTGGGTAAGTGTTCAAAATTCTGAAATCCAGGTAGACAGGTTGAGCAATCTTTCTTAGGGAAGTTGCAGCCATTGACACCAGAGATATCAGAGGATGTGGAAGACTTGCAGGCAGTGGAATCCATGACCATCCAGGGAGCTCTTGGGTCAGGTACTTTGTAGAATCTGTGCATATGTCATGATGTTTATTTTTTCTCATTTCACTGCCTTCAGTCCTTATAAATGTTCTGGAGATTAAGTTGGCTTTATTGGTGAGAAGAGACTTAAAAGTGCCTATTGATGATTTGAATTTGTGGAGTTGGAGGTTCACCTGAGCAATTTTGGAGATAATATTTGCCTTAATTCAAGATCACTAAATTATATAATGCAAACTGGGTGGACCTAAAAAGCCGGTTCTATAAAGGTTGAGTGATGGAGTTAGCTGAACATGTATTCTTCCCCCTCTGTTTTTTTTTTTTTTTTGGCCATTTCTAAAAAACTCAAATTTACTGATAAATACAAGACAGAGAAATCATCCAGATGCTAGGCTAAATTAACTTATATGAAATGAATACAAGACAGAGAAATCATTCAGATGCTAGGCTAGATTAACTTATAGGAAATGACTCTTTTTGTTTGTTTTTTGGAGGTGGGGGGCGATGTAAAAGCTGATTTTTGTCATCTATTTATTCTACAGAAGGTCGTCGGGTTCCATTATCTGAAGTGAAGGATATGGTTCACACTGCTTATGAAAATGCAATAACTAGACCAAAGTTCTGCAATCTGTCCGTGGCTCTTTGTCCTCTTCCAATACCTCTACCTTTTCCAAAAATATTTGGGAACCTTGTTGGCCAAATTGGTGAGCTGTTGGGTAGTCCAGTCATTGGTTCTCGGGGATCACTTGAAGTCCATTCCATCCCATTGGTGGCTCGACTACGTTCTAGCAGTGCTGTCCTGCCATTTCTGGAGAATAGATTGGGAAATCTTCGCAGATTTGGAACTCAGCAAGGGGCAGCTGGGGCTGAGTTACTTAGAAATTGGGGCTTTGGAAAGGATGAATTGGAAGACATGGGGGAGATGCTATCTAAAATGGTTGTGGAATTGGATCCTTATTCTCAGATGTCATCCGATTCAGATTAAGTTTTTGGTGAGTGTAATATATTTCGTTTGTTTTTTATTTGTTTTCTCCTCCAATGTACATTTCCTAGAAGAAAATGGTTGATCAATCTTGCCGATATACCACTCTTTGGCCTTTCCATAAAGGTGGAAAAAGAGGGGGTGTGGGACACTTAATGTGTCTCTGATAGTTTTCTACAGTATTAACAAATATAGATTACGCTTTAAAGGTTTCTGACATTGTGTCAATGTCTGAATGGTCTTATAACACTCAAATAAAATCAAATAAATGTCATATATTACCATTCTGAATTAAAGGTTTTCAATAGGGGAAGATCTTTTCCCGCAGAGGAAAAATGTGGTATCGTGAGGAAACGAATGGCTTTGTCCAGCACAAGCTACGTTGGCCCAAATTATAAGCTTTTGTTGCCATTAGAATTTGAGAGTGTGTTAAGCATAATCTAGAAGAGTTTTATTCTTTAAAAAAAAAAAAAAAAAAAAAACCTTTAAGGAAGCAGCTTTAAAAGTTAGAAGTGCCCTTAAATAATGAATTGACATAAATGTTCAAGCTTATTATTATTGTTTTAAAGATAATGCCCACCCATTTTGAGAGAGTGCTAATCATAACAAATAAAAAAAATATTGGTTATTATTTGAATTAATTGGGTTCAAGTATGAAAATACGAAGTTCTTTTCTTACTTACTTTTTTGTCATTTCTCACATTTGAAAGCGTTTTTTTTTTTTATAAATTTGGTTATCAAAATGGGTAACAACTTTAAAGAATTTTATTATTGTAGATAGCCAAATGTTTTAGTGCGAAAACTGTTTTAGTTAAAGCTATTATAGCAAAAGGTCATGTTTTAGTACAAAATGGCTACAAAATATTCACCAATGATCACGTGATCAAAGTCCATGTTTCAACAATTGTGTTTTTCTGTTTTGTTCTTTCATTTTGACAGAAATCCTATTTTAAACACACATATACATATGAGTAAGAAGTAGAATCGAACCAATGCCCAACTGGGTTGGGAATGGAGAGTGTGCTACTAGGCCAAATACCCAATGAGCATTAGAACAAGGGTTGGCTCAAGGCCTAGCTAGGCAACTAGGCCTAAGGCTCCTAATTAATTTTGCATGAAAAAGGAAAGAAAGTGTATGGTATATTCTCTTCCTTATTATAAAAAATGCTCTCAAAATTGTGATTTAATACAAATTAATTCCAATTATTTTATTAGATTTATAATCTTTCCATTAAGTCATGTCATAATTTTTTTTTTCCCTTTTTCCCTTTCTTTCAATAAATAAATTGACATCGTTTGTAATTAACCCTCTTTCTAATAACATATTATATATATAATTGAAGTTGATTTTCTAAATATTATAACACATAATAAGTATTATAAATGTGTTATAAGATAATTTTTTATAAAATATTTCAAAGTGCTCTTCAAATTACAATTGACATCGTAATCGTGTAACTAATGTTGAAATAGGTCACGTCTTCACAACTTTAAGCCCATGTTTGAAAAAACACAAATTGCATACTCTCTAATCATGAAATTTGGTGCATTAATATCATACTCTATTTGCATTTTCTAATAAAACTTTTAACGATAAAGCCAAAGGATTAATGATTTTTAATCAATTTCATCATCTATATAAAATCCAATTTTTATATATTGATAATCAGATAATATAAGATATTAGAGTAAATTAAACCATAGACACAATAGTCGTCACACACATAAGACGACAAGATACTAGAAAGATATAAATGAAAACTCATATATGAACAATGACCAAACTACCAAGTTGTTTCATACCTTCATATGATATCCAATTCACATCCAATTCACAATGTTTCCAAAATATTCTCAAATCAATTGGATTTTCCATCAAATTTCCCAAATAACATAATTGAAGATCAAATATATTTTAAAGTTTCTAAATAATCCAATAAATCCATAAAATCAATTTCCAAACGATTAATTGCTCATCATTTCCAAGCTAAGGAAATCATGCAATTAGGAAAACAAACAAGCAAAGAAAACTCTGTTCCTAGAATAAAAAAAGCTTAGAAAGTAGAAACATCAAGAAGACGGACCGACACTCCTCAAAGCCTTTTTGCTGGTTTGCTATCCTGTTGAGGTTGAAGAAAGAGTTGTTCCTGAAGCTGATTTTCCGCTTGTTGTGATTCAAATGTGCCTAGAGCTAAAGAAGGTGACATACCCGCGACACTAATAGGAGCATTCATCTGATTGTTACCACTTGTAGTGACCGAACCCACTACAGTCTGGTCGAATCCACTGTTAAACATCTGGTGCGGGTGCGGTTGTTGTTGGTGTTCTTTAGCCAATGCCAATTGTTGCACTCGGTACCTGTCCTGTTGCTCTCTGGCCAATCCCAATTGTTGGGCCTCATATTGGTTAATTGGCAATTGGCCTCTATACATCTCGATTGCTGTGGGAATCTCCAACTCGGATGACGACATGTTGTAAGGTAAGACCGTAGCAGAAGAGGAAGGATTGTTCATTTGCTGTTGTTGTGGGATAAGACTGGGAGAATGGAAAATAGGGAGCATGGCATCAGGGCCAATGTACTTTGCGAGCTCCTTCTTGGCATTGTAAAGAGCGGTCTGGATATCTCTCACGTTGTGCTGAAGATAGGAAATTATTCCCACGGGGCCATACAATGGGTCTCGCAGTCGAGATTGCGCCTCGAAGGCCAAAGAGTTCACTGCATCCTCTCGCTCGGCTGGGTTGAGTTCGTTCAGAAGCTTGGCCACATTGCTCGCTCCGAACACGTTATGGACATTGGCAAACTTTTGGGGCTGGTCTGGTGGAAAATACGGTGCAAACACACACTCTTTCGTGCACTTGCGTCTTTGTTGCTTGCATGCTGCGCACGGAGAATAAGATGAAGACATTTTCACTCTGAGAAAACCAAAAAGCAAATATTTTTATAAATAAAAGAAAAAATAACAACAAATACATTGAGAAATTATAAATTAAATTCTATCACAGTTATCCAAAACTTTAAATTGTAATCAATATTGCCATATATACAGATAATATTATTTGGTGAAAAGGAGCAATATATTTTTCAAAAGGGGTGAAGAGGAAAATAAGATGAAGACATTTTCTCAATGAGAAAACAAAAAAAGCAAATATTTTTAAAAATAGAAGAAAAAATAATAACAAATACATTGAGAAATTATAAATTAAATTCTATCACAGTTATCCAAAACTATAAATTGTAATCAATATTGCCATATATACAGATAATATTATTTGGTGAAAAGGAACAATATATTTTTCAAAAGGGGTGAAAAGGAATAATATATTTTTTAACATTATTTGGCGAATAGAAACAATATACTTTTCAACATTGAAGAGGAACAATATATTTTTCAGTATTTCTTTTATCTTGTTTTGATAAAAGTCAAAATGCACCAGTGAATGAGTTTGGTGTAACATAACATCAACTCAACACAAATAAATTAGATTAAAAAACAACATTTACAATTTAATTAGACTAAAGAGCGATTAAATAATTGCAAAGTGCACATATATAAATATATCAAGCGGATCAAAGATGCTGTCCATTAACATTATTATATTAAAGCCACACCATAGAACCCATACCCGAACAATATAGATCTATGGACTTGCTTCCAAAGCCGAACCATATAGATCTGTATTTCTCATCCTCGCTATGCCGTGTGCTCATACTATAAATGTACATGAGAATCACACACAGATATCAAAAATTTAGAAAGGCAATGAAAATGAACGCAATACCTGAAAACCTCAATAGGCGTATTGAGGGTTATAAAAACATGGGAATTCCATCCATTTTGTTGCTAAGCAAACACTTGACAGCAGTGCCCAATTCAAGTATCCAAGCGTACGAAGCTTAAAGCAGAAGCAAAAATATACAACCCGGCTGCCAAAGCAAAATTGTATAGGAAAGTGTTTCTTTCCGATAATATTTGTTAGTGGAAGTTATCTTTAAGTAGTTTTGATTATTTTAAATTGTGAATTTGGTAATTGGAATGTATTAGTTAACTTTAAAAGAAAATTATAGAATACTTCGAGAGTATATTAAATGTGTACTCCCTCCTCTCACATAAGTGGTAGGTCTCATTATGAATTTAATTAGCTTAAGAGAGTGTGCTAATTTTTAGGAGAATGAGTTGTGACTCTAGCCTCATTTTAAGGATTTTGACTTATCTTTTTAGAATAATGCTAGAGACACAATCGATTTTACAACTAATTCTTTACAAATTGACATGGCATCTTAAGTGGAGGTAACACATTAGCAGTAAAAATATCATATTAACGGGATGATATCAGCTGCAATGTGTTAAGGTGCAATTCCTATAATGTGTCCTAGCTGTTCTAATAAGAGCTTGACACATCAATTAAAAATCCAACTCACCTCCACATCACTTCTTTATTAACGAAACTTAAGACTTTTTATTTTTTCCTCCGTTAACCCTCTTCACTCTTTCAATTCTCTTTAGCAAAAAATAACCCTATTCTCTCTCTCTTCTAGGTAGCTGCCGGTCCAAAAGTTGGACTTCACATTTCAGCCTTCCGGTGCTGGATCTGCGTTGAGCTCCTCTCTCACATCACCATGGCCAACCAAACCTTCTCACATCCAGGGATACCCAGATCCTTATTCAAAGCACAACCAAACCTCCATTCAAATCCATGCAAGCTTGTGGCCACCCTCAACCACTGCACATGGTGACTAAGTCACCCACTTCCAAATCAAAAGCCCAGCCTCGATGGAGAGATACACAAGCTCTCAAATCGCCCATCAAACCTCAGCTCAGCCACCCCCCACCCCCCACCCCCCAGTCCACACAAACCAAATCAAATGACCCAAAAGGCCAAAACCAAACCACATCAATCAACACCCATCCCAGAGTTTTGAAGAGAGAATGGGTGGGTTATCAACGAAATTGAAGAGAGCATGAGTGGGTTATCAACGAAATTGAAGAGAGCGTGGGTGGGTGGCCATCATCGGAGAGACAATTCCGAACTTGTAGTGCCGGCGGTGAACTGTGAATGGGGAAGGGTTTTAGAGATTTTTTCCAATTAGATTATTTTTAAAATTTATTGATTTATTAATATTAATGCTGAGATCTAATTTTGGTGTTTTAATTACTGATGTAGCATAAGGTCACATTAATGCCACCTCATTTTTTAAAAGAATTGGTTGTATCTCTAGCATTACTCATCTTTTTATTATTTTATTAATTTTTTTTTATTTATTTTTTTACTTTTTTTTGTTCTTCTATTTTTTTTTTACTTAATTAATTTTTCTCTCATTTCTATGTTTTTGTTAGGATTTTTTTTTTTTCAACTTTTTGGTACTTCGAAAATAACCCTATATCTAATTGAAAGTTATTTAACAATTAAATAAATTAAAGACACAATTGAGAAATTTAAAATTAACTATTAAATTCTAGTCCCACAAACAACCCCACTCACACCCACATAAAAAAAGTAATTTTCTAATTTTAACATTTTTATTTGTTATCATTCATTTTTATTTATTTATCGATATTATTTATTTACTTATTATTATTATTATTATTATTATTATTATTATTATTATTATTTAACTAGTTTTAAGGTTTCTTTAAGATATGAGTTCAGAGCTTTTTAGTATAATTCTACTATCACATCAAAAAAAGAAAATAGTATAATTCTAATATAGTTTCTTAACATTTTATCCACTGTTATATAAGCCGTTGTTGCACTCAATTAGCCTCCCTTTACAAATGGAACCATGGATAACTCTTCCTACACATCATGATGTGCACACTACCTAACATGAACATATATTTAAATTATGAACATTAATATTCACAAATTATAAACATTAATTATTACAAATGTCTATATTTATAGATGTATATAATATATCCATATTATAAAAGGTGTATAAACAGTGTGAATTGGTAGTATTCACGTATCAATGGTCTTGTAATCACTTGGTTCCACTTGGTACTGTTGAGGTCCATGGTGTTGTACAGAATTAGGGGGGCAAGTTAGACAGAAAACAGTGACTTTTGGATGTTGCAATGCCTGCACCTTCTTTGACTTGTAATATCTGAATGGCCTTTCACGTTGAAGCATTGCTTTTAAGCAATGAATTTGCAGCTATTAACACCAGAGATAGCAGAGGATGTGGAAGACTTGCAGAAGGTGGAATTAGGGGGGGCAGCTCAAGGCCCAAGCATCCTAGGCAAGGCCCAAAAAAATAAAAATAAAAATACATGAATAATTATTATATTTATCATTTTTTCATTAAGTAATGTCATAATTTTTTTTTTCCCTTCTTTTAAAAAATTAATTGTCATCACCTCCACAATATCAAAAGTCTTGTAACTTAATTGGTACTTTAGTTAAAATGATAATAAACTAATATACTATAGAAACAAAGAAAATATATGGTATCAAGAGTCTTGTAAGTTGTAACTCAATTGGTACTTCCTGATATTTCAATCAGACAATGATAATTATCCAAATTCCAAAATATAAATAACCCAAATCATTATCATCAGTCAACATTGTTCTCGGATGACTTATATCATCTTTTTCAACAGTCAAGCAAACAAAAAATCTAATTTGAATACCCATATGGATTGTCACCATGTTACTTTGTTAGTATAAATATAACAAATATTATATGGTGTGATTGTCTTTATCTTCATTTATTTGAATTCTTTTGAGCAGGTAGATCCTCAACAATTGTTATAATAATAAAGTTCTGATTAAACAATAAATTAAGTTTGCACATGCTTCTACAGTAAACTAGCTTCAACAAACAAACTTATAGGTTGAATATGTTGACCTTGGATTGTATTTTTATTTTTCTTAATTAATAAGTCTTCTAACAACCAACAAAGAAATGAGAACAATTGAAAGAAGGTGGAAGGCTAGGAAATGAAATAAGAATTAATGAGCATAGGTTTTCCCACTTTTGAAGTTTAATCCAAGTGATGAATCTGGTGACAACCAATGGTTATCTGGCTATCAGGTCTCCTTTGACCCTTGACCTAGTGACCTTACAGTTGTTGTGTTCAAGTGGGACTGCGATGAGAAACCGATTAGCTGCTCCTTACTGACCCCCCATTGGTCCATTTGATCATTTATTAGGGAGACAAATTAACGTTTTAGCTCAAAATATTGCTAGTTGGGCCTCTTGTGGCTTTTCGGGGAAGCATTCCCATTTCTTCCGTTCTCTTTTCTGTCTTTAAAATGTTCTGTGAGTGAGGGGGGTGATTTTTCTTCCTATGGATATTTGTATTCGCTTTTGTAAAAGCATGTGTTATTCTTTTAGTCTGACTCATAGTCTCAACTCTCATATACGAAATCCAATAAAGTGATGTAAGAACCCTAAGGGATAGCTCAACTGGTCTGGTCTTGGATGTACTCCCCAATGGTCATTAGTTCGAGTCTCCTCAGGACCACCTACCCAAGGCAAAGTCTTGCGTCTATCGTGTTACACGTGTTAGTAAGGTATTGCGTGTCCCCCCTGGGATAACTAAAATCTAAGCCTAGAGGGACAACAAATTTAGCTAGCTCGTGGGCTGTCGCATTGGCATCTCTCTTGACCCAGGAAAAACAACAAAACAAGATCTAAGGGAGAGAGAAGTGTTAGGTTCACACTTCACAATCAATATTTACAAATTGTGAATATATAAGCACAATTTTTTAATAATGTGAAAAGATGGTACTAGACCATCATTAGCCATAAAGCATAATAATCGGTGGCATGGTGCAGTTGGGCTGTTGCAACTTGTAATAGTAATATTGACATTATTTTTGTTCAAAGTCTCAAGTTATTTTGTTCACATGTCATAACAAATTAATGTGAGTTATCGTGATCATTAGAAATTTCTTTATACATATGAAAAGACAAAATCATGCCTGACAAATCCTGAAAAAAAATGTGGTTTCTTCGGTCTAATATATACACATAAGAATTTAGAGAAAGCAACCACACGTTTTCTGATCAAATCCATCAGCTAAGCAATTAAGCACGTCAACAAAAGAGACAATTGCATATGATATACACAAAATAATTCGGCATTTTGCCCGTACGTCTTGTCAGAATACTGCCAAAATCTTTTTAAATATGACTATGCATTCTTTCTAAATATCACTATCCATACAACACGTAAGATGAGCGCACGTTATTCCCTTTTGATGTCAAATCGTATTACCATACTTTTTTTTTTTTAATAAAATAGTAGAAATCGTATTACCATACTGCAACAATGTAATAGAGCCAAAAAATATACTACCAGTACTAATACTACTAGCTGCTATGATTGAATAGTTATTATTGTAATTATAATAACAATAGTAAGTTAGAAAATGCAAGAAACTTAAGAGAAGCAAAGGCTTTTAAAAAGCTTCCCAAATTCTGATTTACATGTTTATAAATTATAAGGATGAACCATCACTACCCGTCCAAAATAAAAAAAGACTGCACTCGATGATCAATGCAGGTCCTACATTTTAAAATGCATCTCCTGGGAAAGTCTTCTTTGAACCCCTAAAAAAATTGCTGACTTCGGATCTCAGATGTGAATTTACCTCTCTATCTCTCTCTTGTATACGGCAGATACGAACTGCACGGAAAGGGAGCAAAATAAAAGTGTAAAAGAAGTATTAGAAGATGTTTAACGTATACAAGGATTAAAATTATAGTTTCAAACAAAAATAAATTCATGTAGCTAATATGGTTTATTAAAAAAAAGAAATACACACTGGAAGGGCAATAAACTAATGTTTAGAAATTAAATTAAAACATAAGTAATGTCATCAAATATACTTATATACTCCATTACAAAACTCCATAGTTTCTATATATCATCTCACAATAAATAGAGCTAACCAGGTCTCAATATGGTGCAGGTCCAAAAAATAGATAATAATAATAATGAATAAAAAATAAAAAAAAATAAAAACTAAATCGATGCAATTGTGTTGATTTCTACAATTGACAATAGAGTGAAATACCGTCACAATTAAAAATTAAGGAAAAACAAACTGTTACACATATTTTTATGAGCAACTAAAAAATTATCAGAGTTTAATTGATCAAAAGGTAACCCAAATAAATAAGACTAGAGGTTGGATCTAACAATTGAAATACCTTTCATCAACTTTGAACATGTATACAAATTGTGGACAATGATATCCACTATCTTAAAAAAATAAATAAAAAGAAAAAAAAGTGTAACTCTTAAATTTGTCTAGCAACCAATATTTGAGGGGTTTAAACGAAGAAAAAAAGCTGGGGGCCACATGTCACAAATGTGCCTTTAAGTCATAACTAAACTTTAACTGTGGTTTTCGGTGGTATTCATAATTAAACTCCAAAATAACAGTGGTTTTAGGCTGTAGAGGACAATAATTTTTTTAGCCTAAGCAACATTAGGTCATCAGACCTAATCTCAAAAGGTTTGAAAGATCCCAACCATTGGACCACCGCTTTGGGTGATATATGGAGTCTTGATGGGGCATTGTTAGGTGGGGTAGAATCATAGAATGAGGGTCTTTTTTCTTTAAGACACGTGGGAGTGCAAATCAAAGCATAATAGTCAATATCATCAACAGTTTGCAAATATCTAATAAACCCCATAGCTACCTTATTTTTGTCCCACGGCTAATGCAAAAGATACTCCTAGGAAAAAAATGGTATTCACAATTTAATACACGCCACTAATGTGTCTATTTTAAGTTTTTAACCCAATAAAAAAAAAAAAAAAAAAAAAAAAAAATCACATCACATCACACCGCACCCATTTCCTTGTTTGCAAAAGATAATAGCAACAGATTTTCATCAAAATACAGACATTTAAAACTAAAACAAAAATCTGAAGAAGAAAGTGAGCAGGAAAAATTGGAGGCTGCTAGCCTGCTAGTTTAGATGGGTACTACTGATAATTGATGGAGGGGACATCCCTGGTAGAGAACAGACAATAATTCCTTTAACCAACCCTTCTGCTGTATGCAATAAAGAGTAGTTTGGGCTTTTTACTGCCACCAAACAAGATTGCCCTATTTATGAAAAAACAAGCCGGATCAAAGCCATTCATAAATGCAGAGCATAACTCACAAACCAGGCAGATATTCAATTTCAATCAATAGGAAAAAAAGAAAAAAAGAAAAACCTCAGGTGCAGAGACATAAAGAACAAAGAAAGAAAGAGAGAATAGAATAGAATAACATACCTAGAATGAAAATTGGTTGGATGAAAAAGCGGGAAGGTTAAAAGAGCTACAAAAAAGAACATCTCAACAAGGCGGACCAACACTCCTACCCTCCTCGCTTTCCGACTTAGGCTGCTGCTGGGTTTGCTGTCCTTGTTGCTGTGCTTGTGTCTGTTGTGGTTGAAGCATGAGCTGCGCCTGAAGCTGATGGTGATGATGTTCCGCTTGTTGTGTTTGAATCTGGTGATAAGGGTTTTCAAATGTCCCCAGAGCTAAGGAAGGCGACATGGACGCGGCTACAGCATTCATCTGATTGTACCCACTCGCAGTGACCGAACCCGCACCCGCCGGGTCGAACCCGCTGTTAAACCTCACAAGCTCCGTTTGCTGTTGTTGTTGTTGCTGCTGCTCGTAAGTTCGGTAAATCTCCTGTTGCTCTCTGGCAGCCACGGCTGCAGCCAATTGCTGAGCCTCAAAAATCTGGTGCTGGTGGTGCTGATGCTGTTGTTGCTGCTGGGTCTCGCGAATCACCATTTGGCCACTATGCGTGGCGGCTCCGGTGGGAATTCCAAGCATGGGAGACACGTTGTAAGGCATAACCGCAGCAGAAGAGGAAGGATTGCCTTGATGCTGTTGTTGTGGGATAAAAGCCGGAGCTTGAAGAATTGGAAGCATGGCCTGAGGGCCAATGTATGTGGCGAGCTCCTTCTTGGCATTGAAAAGATCGGTCTGGACCTGTTTTAGCCTGTGCTGAAGAATTGAAATCAGACCCACGCAGCCATACACCGGGTCTCGAAGACGAGCCTCCGCCTCGTACGCCAACGAGTTAACCGCGTCTTCACGCTGTGTTGCGTTGAGTTCGTTCAGAAGCTTGGCCACGTTGCTCGCCCCGAACACCTTATGAACATTCGCAAACTTTTGAGGCTGATCCGGTGGAAAATACGGTGCGAACACGCACTCTTGCGTGCACTTTCGTCTCAGAAACTTGCACGCTGCACAGGGAGAGTTCGATGACGACATTTCTCTCAATATCTATAAAAAAAGAAATTCATAGAAACAAAAATTAGAAGCATTCGCATTGTTATGAAAAAGACAAATTGACTTCTTCATGATAGAGTACTAATCTAGAGAGAGAAAGCGATGTTTAGAAAGAGAAAATATATATATGGGTGCGTGTGTTTTGTTTATATTAATAATAATAAGGAAGCCATTGAAATGAGGGATCACGGAGATAAATGTAAAAAAAGAGAGAAGAGGGGTTCAGGGAAGCTTCATTTACGGATTAAAAATTGTCAAGCGTCTCATAATCAAAAGTCTTATAATAAAACCGACATGATGAGTCAAAGAAGATACAGACAATACCAACAGTAGCTTGGAGTGAAAGGATAACAAAGCTATACTCATAGTGCAATAACAAAAAACCAAACAACAAATTAAAACGATTCGTTTAAATCCTGACCGGCTATAAGGTTATCGATATTTGTCAACTTCCAAACTACACCAGCTTTAGAAAAAGAGAGAGAGAGCGACAGTGGAACAGAAAACAATGAAACCAGAACTAATCGATGTAAATTACCAGAAATGTATTAATCAACAAAAATAAAATAAAAAAACGTTATAGAAATGGCATCATGAAGAAACTCTCATAGCTTTCTCTCTCCGTCTCAAAATGTAAAGAACTTTTGAGAAAGATAGGAACTTTTTAGATCCGTTAAGACAAGAATCAAATTTCAAAACTAAATCCAAACAAAAAAGTCCTCGCAATCCAGTATCTAAACGGAAATATTTTTTTTTTCCTTTTTTCTTTTTTTGGGTTGCCATATCCGACCACGTTTCTTTCAGATTTTGAAAAATAAAAAAAGCTTGTAACAACATTCACAGAAATATCAGAATCTTACCTTGGATTACCTTTTTTTGATTTTCGCTAAACTTTGTTGGATCACAGTGTTGGACCCTTGTTTCTTTCCCCTTCTCTTTCAGTGCCTATCAAGGCCATGTCACTGCTGGGATAAAACATAGACACCAAGAACCGAAACGTCGACGTTTGATTGAACGAACTGTATAAAAATGGAGACGGAGAACCCCAGAGAGAGAGAGAAAAGTCTACAGTCTAGGGTTCGAGTGCGAGAGGGAGCGCTTGATCCGATCTTCGAGTTTCACGATCCCAACCGAAGAAGACTGGGAAAATTAAAAATGTGATTTTTGAGAGAGAGAGAGAGAGATTGTAAAAAAATAAATAACAGAAATGATGATAGGGAAAAAGGATGAGAGATGATTCAAAGGCATCAACGTCACTTTTTATATGCGTTCTCTTGCTCACCGTTGAGATTTAGTGAGGTTGGTATTGGCCGTCTGATCATAAATTTTGGTATATTTTGAACACTTAAATTAGCCTTATAAGGACCTCTTATTCTGAGCAAGAATTGAATGCGGCTCTGAGTTACCTATTTGTCCCTGTACTGTCTGCACGTAAAGCCAAAATCACCCTCCTTTTTGACCGTCATTTCTACAGTGTTGCAAATTACCAAGCTGCCCTTGGCTCTCCAACTTTTTCCTTTTCTATTTCACACACAGAAATATTTGGTCACAATTCTTTATTAAATTTAATTGATAAACATGATTAACTCATAATAATAACATTTAGTGACATGAGATTATGTGTTTGTTTGTTATCGTCCAGCTTATTTGGATACTTTTTTTGTAAAGTTAAACTTTTTTTAAATACAATTTTCTTAAAACCTTACTTCTAAAACGGTTTTCAACTTTCAATAACTTCTTAAAAATAAACACATAACAATCATTGGTGTCAGAGATAATTATTGTAATAATTTTCATTGTGTGATCAAATTATCCTTAGTATGGATTGATTACGTGTGAATAATTGTAAATGTGTTTTGAAATTAATAGGTAGTAAGTTACATTTGGCACAATACATTATATAAGATTCTCTATCATTAAAAAAATGGATAATGCCATTTAATGAAGAAAAAAATATTTAGTATAATATGTGAAATCTAGTCATTATCTCACTTAAAACTACCTTATAGTTGCTCATTAAATGTTTTGAATTAAAATGAGAATCTAATGATTTTTTGATT
The DNA here is from genome assembly GCA_907173295.1 of Fagus sylvatica. Taxonomy (NCBI): domain Eukaryota; kingdom Viridiplantae; phylum Streptophyta; class Magnoliopsida; order Fagales; family Fagaceae; genus Fagus; species Fagus sylvatica. The sequence continues at coordinate 6,272,384 of OU015768.1, forward strand.
GCTTATAATGACATCAACATGACTTGTCCACATCGATCAAATTGTCATTTATCATTTCACATTGTGTCGTGTTAAATATCGTTCCAATTTCATTGAATGTCCTCAATGGGGGCATGATGTCCTCAATGTGTTTGACTAACATTTTAGTTCTGGCTAACTTTGTGAAAAGCAAACGATCTTACACTTTTTTGGGGGGTACGTTATTGCTCTTTCTTTCTAATTTTTTTCATTTCTATTTTTTTATGACATTTACATTGTGGGATTTTAAAGGATGGTTGGGTAATTGTGCATGGAACATACTTTGCTAATGGCACCCATTCCATTCCATCCCATGCACCATGCCCGTTAATCCTAGTGTTGCCATTCTGGATTCTCACTGTATACACCACTTGTAATTGACAACTGTATCCGTATCTCTCTCATGACTCAGTTGGGTCAGGGGGCATTCCCGTAATCTCACACCCCCTCAGCACATCGTTTCTCGATTCCCTCATTAATGCTTCTTCTTCAACCTTCCTTGCTCAGCGCGCACGAGTTACGAGATTAAGAAGTATGACCTGCAATTTCCGGTCAGCCTCCGTACGAGCGCACAAAAAATTATCACCGTTTTGTTTCAACCACCTGCGCCCAGTCGTTTCTGATTGACCGGTTAATCATTCATTTCGAAGTGACAAAACCTTAAGCTTGCCTCAAAGGACTGATGGGATGCCAATGCTTTCAGCCGTCAGCTCTGTGACCCTCTACCGGCTATCACTTCGCTCCAAAACTGTCCAATGGGTCAACTGCAGTGTCATGCTCCCCCTCTCTTCATGTTATTCATTACTTCTACTTTTTTATTTTTTTATTTTTTTACTTGTTAATATTTATTTGTATTTATTCAACCTATATTTATTTACAATTTGTTTACTAGTTACAGTAAGATATGTTTATATTTTCGAGACTTACACCTAAGTAGCAGAATTTTAAAGGGTTTTTAAATACTCAATAAGTACAAGTACATGTACAAAACATATTCTATAATTAATAAGTAGCAGAATTTTAAAGGGTTTTTAAAAATTCAATAAGTACATGTTCATAACTTTTTCTATAATTTTTTTTAAGTGTGATTGATGTATAAGAAATCTAATGTTAGTGATACACTAAAATGGTACTTTAATCACAATAAATAATATCATTATATTTAGAAATTTTAAGGGGACAAAATTTAAACCAATGGTGAAGTTACCATAAACAATCTAAAGAATTTAATTCCACCGACCCTAATAGTTTGACGCTATAATCTGGTTCAAGGAGTAGCACCACGTGTTGGATTTTGACTGGTGTTAAGGTTTGTCTTTACCTGTATGATACATTTGTACCATATTTAAAAACGTTATATTAGTAAGGTCTTGGAGCCAGCTTAGTACCACTAAATCATTCAATTAGGCTATTACCTATTAGCAAGATGACAAAGCCGTACCATATATATCAATATCAAACAGTGGATTACTATAAGATTATTTATTTGCCACGTAATAACAGGTCATAGTAATCAATTGATGTGGTTTTAGAAGACAACAAATGAAAGTGTGTTGTATCCGTGTGGGCTTAATAATGCAATAATCACAAAATCATAGGGGCATTTCCGGGTAAATGAAGAAAGCACACGTGTATGAGCAGGGTTTACGCACGGGTGAAAATGAGTGGAACGCTTTCCTTGAACGGGAAGCGAGAAGAGGAGGAGGGGAGCGAAAGAAACTGAAAGATGGGTGGGAGTGTGGGGACCAGGAAGAGAGTGTCGAGACTTGAGAGGAGTCGAAGGGGGACAAAGAGGAGGGAAGGAGAAGGTGGTGGTGTGGTGCGACTACTGAGTACTGACTGCGCAAAGACAGAGAGAGAGAGAGAGAGAGCGCCAGTGTGTTGGTGAGCAATTGCGTGCAAAACGATTCATTCCATTTAATGTATACCTCTGTGCCTGCATGAGAGGTACAATTTTGCAGAAAGGAGTGGGGTGTGTGTGACTAATCTTTTCTCCTTTTGTCTTCATTTGTTGTTGTTGTTTGTTGGTTTTTAACATGTAGTTGTTGACCAACTTGTTTCATATATACATTGAGCTCAGATGATTTTAAAGGCCCTTTTGTTGTTGAGGAAATTATCTAATCCGTATGGGCTCCAAGGAATTATTAGGCCCTTTTGTCTCACACTCTCATGTGAGGGGCAGAATTAACCCTTTTTCAAATTCCTACGTCTCTTTTTCTTTTTCTTTTTCTCCCCGGTAGTTTAGGACACTCCACCTTCCCACACAAATTATGCACGTATTTCTGAACAATTGATTATTAAGGTTGTTTCGATTTACGAATAGAGCAAATGATTTTCTATACCATGATATGAGAAAATTATTGGATCCAGGGACCACTTGGACATAGTTGACATGATCTTTTAAGAGAAGTGAATAATTTAACCACTCTTGTGAGAAGGAGGGAGAAATCTGCGGAAAGACCCAAAAATTTCTCGATGATATCTATTTTAATTTATTAATTGTCTTACCTCAAAAAAAACAAAAATTGTTAATTGTCTTGCAAAAGTAATGCAACCAAATTTTGATGAAAAATTAAACACTTTATAAGCTTTGAGTGTATATATATATATATATATATATTGTTATCATTTCAAAGACACTTGTCTCTCCTCCTCTTAACACTCTCTTGACCTTCCCTTTCTTTTTATTTCTATCTTATCAATGTCAAAACCACCTCATTAGATCAAGAAGGTAAAATACCTTCAATCTGCCCTACCCCCGACTTGTTCCATTCCCACCATGTGTTTCTGGGGCAAATTAAGATAAAGGCACCATAATCCAACATTTCCTTGTCCCATTTCCATCCTTAGTCAAATAAGAAACCTTGGTTCAAATTCCGTCTACACCAATAAGAAACTCAATAGTGTCTTGACCTTATGACAAAGAACAATAATCATTAGGCAAATGCCATAAATTTTAAATCATATAATATATATATTAAAAAATAATTATAAATGTTATATACAAAAGGAAGGCTTGAATCCGCTATCAACTGTGTAATAGACAAAAATAGCATGGATTTAAAATAATATCATGAAGGTGCAATCCATTTCTATTTTTTTAATACCTAATAAGCGTTCACATTTACAACAGAATATTTGAACAAAAATCATATATTTACTTCTATATTGTAATTTTTAATTAAACCTATCATTTTCCTATAATCCACCAAGATCTTGATGACAAAAGAGCAATTTAAGTTGCGTGGAATCAATGATCACATCCCACCCTAAGTTATCAATTCTGTCACGCTGCAAACGGAATGTTTGTCATCAAATACCATGGTCCATGACCCATTTTCCTTGGGGGCCTTGTGGGGGAGTCACTCGTCAGAGAGGAGAGAAATTTGTACCCCATTGATTACAGATTCCGAACCTGGCCTTGCCCTTCTTAATTTGTTAGGTCAGCGGCGTAGCCCAATCATGTCTACCATTGATTGAGGTTAATTTACAAAAATTAATTTCACTATCTCATTAAAAAAAAAAAAAAAACAACAACAACAACAACAACTTTGGCAGGATCGTCTGTAGAGTGTGTAGACCATGCACCTGAATATACTATACGAGGCGGATGACTTTGGAATCAATGGCCAGGTACCACTGCATGCACGTCAACTATTTTGGCCGTCCTTGCACATTATTCACATTTTAGGTGGCCCTAGTCCTGTTTTTCCATCCCTTTTTTCGCTTTTGACTTCTTCAGGGCTGGTGGAAACTTCATCACGTGCATGGATTTGACATTGAGTGCCAAAACAGTTTTATAGTTTTATTAATATATGACATGAATGCTCTATTCCATCTTATTCTATGAATAGTTATCTTCCAATCACAATTTATGAATTATGTGATCAAGACGTATGAAAACATTATGAAAATTGTAACGTGCATGATATAAATCTTACCAAAACAACATAAAAATAAAAGCAAGAATATTCTGATCGATGTCATCATTCATCAGCGACAATTACCTGTTACTATTTCCTCTGTATGTTTTCGCCAATCAATATCTCATATTTCATGACCTTTCAAATTCCACGCCGGCCCTTCTGATATTGTCCAGGAACTTTTCCGCAATTTCCATTTATGGGGTTTCTGATTTCTGATTTTTGATTTCTCATCCACCAAGAAAATAAAAAGGTTAAAAGTTTAAAATTGTCTCATCCTTGAGACAAGGATATTGTACCTTAATTAATGCATCAATCGTCTAATTTGTAGATAAACACATTATGCTCTCAAATTTTTTTATTGCTTTTGTAATGTTTATAGGAGTGTTCAATGGTATCTATAAAACTGTAATAGGTAGAAGCAGCAACATATACAATTCTAACATTAGCCATTCTTCAACATTATAATTGCTTTAAAATCTTACTTTGATCATACATAAAATTGCATCTCTACTATTCCCTTATGGATAAGGTTTGACTACAAACTGGTTTGAAGCCAGTTTGCTACAACCCACTTCGTGACAGCTTATAAGACCAACCACATGTATTATTTAAAGAAGTTACATGACTCATTAAATAAGTCATGTGATTAAAATACACGTGGATGATCTTATTAATAGACACGTAATGGGTTGTAGTAAGCTGGCTACAAACTTGTAACCAAACTTTGTCCTTCACCTACTACAACTAGGGAGAAACTATAATTAATAAGGTGATATCTTATTGTGAATCATAAGGTGATATTTTATAATACAAAAAAATGGATTCATATTCTTTTTTAATGTATGGCAACTGTACGTACGTATTATTTATAGATTTCAACCATTAAAATAACTTTGTAAGACTAAGACATGAAGGTAGATAATTTTAAAATTTTGCTTCAATCAATTAAATAATAAAATTATATACATGATATCTTTATTTATATTTATACAATTAATGGTATGACACGTGGGTTTCAGTTAATGATCAACTAAGTAAATTAAGTCTTGTTCCCTCAAAAAAAAAAAAAAATAGTAAAGTCTTGAATCTTGTCTACATTAAAAATAAATTTATTTATATCTTAACCTGATGGTAGATACAAACCATCAAAATTTTCATTCAAGACTTTACCCCTATCATCTATCCCACTAACTAAAACATAAGTCTATGAGCCACAAGTACACGTTTGGTAGTTACTAAGATCTGTATGGAAATGATCCACTGCATCTGAAATGGATCAATTTCATAATTTAGATTAGTTATTACAAATTTAAAGGTGAAAGATCCTTTGCATTTGAAAATTTTGAAATGGATCTATTTCAGTGTTCATATAATCATATTCGATATTATAAATCTAAAGGTATATGGTATTAGGTACCAAAAATAAAATTTTAATCAAAATAATTCTCTCAATTTCAAGTAAAATGAGAGGATCCTACTACGATTTGCATAGGTTACCATTTGTCACAATAATGACCGATACTGTTTTCTTTTTCACTAAGGGCCAAAAATTGGAAGTAGAAAGATTTAAAATCCGACAATTTGGTTCTTAATGATTTACAATGCACATGACAAGAAGTATGAACAACTTTTTTGATATTCTTGGACATAAGATTTATAAACCACAACGCATATGAAATATCAAATGAAGTGGTTTCATATCATTTACCTTTTTGTACCCCCACCCACGAGTATGAACAACTTATTTTGATTTTCGTAGGCACAGGAATGACCTTATTGGTACTTCTCCACAAAAAGCTAGCGTGTGTGGCCGTTGGTAGAAAACTTGTGAAGCAAACGAATGGTTTTCCTGACAATAACAAAATGCCAATTATTTATGCAATTTGTTTGATTGGCAGATAGAGATTTTAGTCAGCTAAGAGGATTTGACGGTGACTGGAATGATTATGCGTTTCTTCCAAATGCTTCTATGATTTAACTGTTAAGCTTATCATAGTGGTGAATCTATATAATCAATTAAACAAGTTACTCAAAATACAAATAAGCCAGAAGAAGAAAAAGGTTTCGTATCATTTTACTTCTTGGACATGACTCATGACTTATGATGTAGGCATGGTATAAAGTAGGACAGCAAAATGTTTGAATGTAATATATGACTTTTTGATTAATGAATCTCATTATACTTTTACACAAAACGACATGTCTCATACACTGTCCCATTTTCCATTCATTGGACGTGTCGTGTGTGAATTTATGAACTGTTTGTAAAATTTGTTTGTATATATAATTACATATAGTACTGCTAGCATTGAATTGCCAACCTATCTTTATGCCTTTTAAGTTTTAACAGCGTAAATTGAAACATTTTTTAGTTTTGAATCTTCATTTAGGATAACTAGCTTGAATCTTCAATTTTTAGATTTCACTGTTATTTCATTGAACGAGTGTAATTGAAGGTGATCTTTCTTCTCTATAACCAACTTTGAACATGTAAAAACATAATGTACAATACCAATTGTACTACCATTTTATCTTGGGCCATGCATGACATTCAGCTTGTAACCAAATTGTAATAAAACATGTAGTACACACACCCTACACAAGATCAAGATATTCTATAGAAACACTATCATATATATCTAGTTCATCTAATATTGACAATTTTTTATAATAAATGGTGCATATTAATTAATTATGTGGTGTCATCAATCCACTAACAAATTTTTTAAAATATAATTAGTTTTTAAAAACAACTCATAATTTTAAGCTTAATGTTGTTAAAGTAAACACTATTTCTAAAGAGACAAAGAAAAAATAACATGAAGAATACAGTACTGTAAGTGTCCATCCCCTCCAATCTTGAAAATGCTGTGACAAGTTGTGGAGGAATATGATAAGGAGGTAGGAAGGGAAGGAGATGAACCCTATGTCTTCTCCTTGTTATTTCTTCTTTGCCTCTTTAGAAATGTCATTTACTTTAACAACGCTAAATTTAGATTTATGAGTTGGTTTTAAAAACCATATTTTTAAGGATATTATTAGTGAATGGATGACATGACATAATTTGGACCATTTATTATAAAAGAAAAAGTCAAGCTTAAACGAATACTATGTGGTAGAGTTTCCTAAAAACTCTAGAGGATCTTAATCTACCAAACACATTATCTACGTGTTTGTATTATCTGTTAGTGGGTTTCCAATCTTGAATGGGAATATCTCCACAAATGATATAATACCAAAAAATATAAATAGATATTATGACACCCAATTAATTTCATAAACCTTATCAAGGATGATGGATATGTGATCTCATTTGCATCTCAACTAGGGGTGTGCATTTAACACATCAACGTGACGAACCCGACACCTTGGGTTAGTTTTTCATAGGTTGATGGGTTGGCTTATGGGTTCTAAATTTTTTTAAGCTTGGATTGGGTCGTGTTCAACAAAATTTCCAACCCAAGTAAACAAACTTAGCCCATGCTATTAATAATTTAAAATATATGTATTTTAAATTTGTTAGTTTGATTGGCCTATAGGTTAGAAAATTCTCAACGAAAGAGATTGAGTTGGATTGAAAAATACCCCAAACCCAACCCAACCCAATCTAATCCATGCACATCCTTAATCTCAACTTACTAAATTAGATGTTTCCTTTAAGAATACATGTTTGATGATTAAATTTTAATTCAAATTTAAAAACAATGGATACTGTAACTAGAAAATATAGGGTTCAATTTGAAACTAATGAAACTTTAAAGTTTAATTTTGTAATGGTGTTAAATTTTATGATTTAATTTGAAACATTTAAACATATTGAGTTTAATTTGAAACTATTTTAGGGTTTAAAATATAATTTACCCAAAATATATCTATTAACTTTCAAAGTATACATTATTTTGTAACATCCTAATATCAAACAGTGACTCAAATAAGCCAAGTACTACCACAAAATTCAGAATTCTCTAACAAAACAAAACAGATCCTTCTTGGACTTTTAGCTAGCAAAAAGGCCCAGAACCCTTAAACCCCCAATGGAATCTCACCAAGTCCAATCACCCTTTCCAAGGCCCAACTCCTTAAACCCCTAAAAAATATTTATAACCAAAAAAAAAAAAAAAGTAAAAACCCTCACAGGCAACACAGTCCAAACCTCACTTCTCCTGGCATTTTTGCTTGCAAAGACATAAACATAAAGCAGAAGAAATGGCGAGGTGGTGGCGCTCCGCTACCAACAACCTAAGGACCGTGGTGGTTTGGTCACAACCACCACCACCATCATCATCTGCTGGATACCACACGATCCAGGCCATCCCTCGGGAAATCAGCGGGAGCAGAGTGTCGTCAAAGGACAGAGCCCAGGGCCGAATCCCAGCCGTGGTGTTATCGCAACATCTCATCCAGAAAGGCACCCCCAATACTTCACAATCGATGTCCAGGAAGCATTTGGTGACCACAGAGAGGAAGCAGATTCAAGCCATTCTCAAATCCGTACAGCTCCCATTTTTTTGCTCCACTACCTTCCCGCTCCAGATCCGCGCCGGTTCCGGATCCTCTCACCTACTTGAATGCGGCACCGTCCTCCCCATCAAGGTAACCTTTTTTTGATTAATCTCTTTATTATTTATTTTATTAATTTATTGATTAGTTTCATTGTTTGGGGGGTTACTAGATTCATAGGGACGAAGAGAGTGGGAAGATATTGAATTTGGTGTTTGTTTGGGCTGAAGAAGGGTCAGAGTTGAAGGTTGATGTGCCCGTTGTTTTCAAAGGAGAAGATGTTTGTCCTGGTCTTAAGAAAGGTAATTTTGCTTTACTTGCTTCACATAATGTTTTGGTGTTTGTGTATGTGATATTACAATATGATGCAATACATTAGGAATAGCTTAGAGTTGTATGCAATACATTAGGAATAATTTAGAGCTGAAAATCAATTTTGGAGTTCTTGGATTAGAGATATACTCCTAGAGCTAGCTTTCATAGCATAGTGCATATGGAGAAGTGTTGTAGTTACAACTTACAGTATGCCTAAGCAAGACCAAACAAAACAGTAGCTGAACTAGCGAAGTTGAATACGGTATTGCTTGCTGTTGTATGTGTACCTCCCTCTCCTATTACAATGCATCCTTTCATTTTCAAGCATGAGGCACATACAGCAAATTCCCATATTGTTGCAGCAGAAGTTTATCGTCTATCCAAATTTAGGCACCTCAATGCTGCTGGAGTCAACTAACAGATTTTTGCACACAAAGCAAGCAGTCTATGTTTCTAGAGAGTCAGTTACTTTTAAGAGGTTAAAGACTGCATTTTTTTTTTTCTTTTTTCTTTACTCTTTGATCCATTGAGGATTTTTAAACCTTTTTTTTTCCCCACAAGAAGTCATTAAATCCATGGTCCTATTGTTCTTTCAAACCCGTCAAGAGAGCTTTGCATTCTGCCTTGTAAACTGGCGCAAGACCACCAAAATGATGCAACAATAAATTGAGGAGCGGAAAAATAAAGGATAAATAACCTAGGAGTCAACACCTAGACTTACTTGGATTTAGCACCAAGAAGAGAGAACAAACCTAAGAGCATGGGACTATTGGAAAATTCCAAGAGAAACTTTACTAATAAACTGTAATCTCTCCCCTTAGGAATACAATACTGTGCTTATAGAGACTATGAGTTAACCCTAATTCTAGTTGACTTAGGAAATCCTAATTCTAATTAACTTGGGAAATCCCAGTTATTGAATTTACAAAAATAACTTTGACTCTAGGAAAATGAATAAGATACTAATAGGACTTAAGCTAAATTCCAAGTGACTAACCAATAAAAATACAATTGACTTTCATAATTGAAAAAGACTAAATTTTTCTTCGTGCTTCCCGAATCACTAGCTGTTGCATAGCCATTGAAACAGAAATTCCTTTTGTTCGTTTTATACATTGACATGTTGCAAACTGAATATAGTTTCCCAAGTGCTTGTATAGTATTTCTAGAGACCAATATATTCAATTGGTTGGCACCTTTTGATGTTTTTCAAATGAGACATCCATGATTCAAATCTCCATTCCCTCAACTATTGAATTATCAAAAAAGTATTTCAAGAGACCAAACATTCAGTCATCTTAACAATGAAAGATGTGCTACAATTGTACCTAGCTTTTCCCTAATATTTGACGCTAAAGTATGTGTGTTCTATACGATAAGTCTTTAGATCAAAGATCTGTATTTTTTTTTCACCGTGCCATAATTGTTTAGCCTCCTTTGGGGCTTCACTGATTATGGATCTTAAGTTTGAGGGTTGTGGACCTAATTATATGGTGTTCTTTGTTTTTGGTAGTTTGGAGATAGTTTTTGTTGTTTATTTATTGTCTGAAGTCTGCTACAAAATGTTGCTTGTATGTTGTCATTTTTTTTTGCTCAACACTTGTATGTTGTCATTTTTTTTTGCTCAACACTTGTATGTTGTCATTATTTCACATCGATGGTGTCCGTCCACAAGTGATAATTATGGACATGCAGACTTCCTTCTAAAACAATATACAATCACTATGAAATGGAGAAATTGGCTAGTTTGAGTTCTATTATCCTTTTGTGTTCAACATTTTACTATAATAAGTCTTTAGAAAAAATGCAATTTAAGTGGCAACTTTTAGATGCATTATAGAAATGACATATTTTCTTTTCCTCCAGAGCAAATAAAGTAAATCTACTTTTGTGATGCAATCAAAGTTTTCCAATTTAGTATCTTGAGCATGTTTTGTTATGATTTTAAAATGTTTTCCAGTTTACAGATAGACAGAAAAACAAAAAATAAAAATGCTCGATAAATATATGGATTGTTTCCACAGTTTGTTTAGATGTTATAAATGTGTTTTTTAGCAGATACTGAAATCAAGCCGGAAGTGAAAATTTACGGATTGTTCTTTTTTCATTTCTCACATGTTTGGAAATTTCAGCAAACTTTTGATTTTTTAAGTGTAACCAGAGGATTCTGCCTACTTGATTAGTTGATGTTGCTTTAGATCTTGATCACTCTTACATGTGTCAGTAATTGTTGGACTGCGATCACTTCTGTTGCTATTATTTTTGTGAATTACCCATGGGGATATTTATCTTATTCAGGTTGGTTGTAAATATGATTATATTTCATGACAAAAGCTTAGGATATTGGTATTCCTATTTCTTGTAAGCACTTGATAAGCTCAGTGAATTATCACTGATCAAATATTGTTCTAATGCTACTTTTACACTGATTATAACTCTTTTATGCGAAAACAGGTGGCCATTTGAATTGGATAAGAACTAGTCTAAAATATCTTTGTCCCGCCGAACACATTCCTCCCAAAATTGAGGTGGACGTGAGCAATCTAGATATTGGAGATAGAGTATTCATGCGTGATGTTGAGGTTCATCCATCCTTGAAGCTACTGAGTAAGAATGAAAACATGCCAATATGTAACATAGTAGCCACAAAGTTGGAAAATCCAGAACCTGCAAGTTTATAGGCAATGAAGCACAATATGAATGGTCATTTCTGATTTGCTTGTCATGACTTGCAGCGAGAAGCACTTTAAGAATAAGTCTGCTGCTTTTGGTAGGTTAATACTTGAGGGGTGCTTTGGGAATCTCAAGTAGACAAGGAACTTGACATTGTTGTTTAGAAATAGAGTGTAATCAGACAAGAACCGGTTCTTATGTAATATTTCTTAGTGGAAGCACTTGTTTAATTGTTTGGGCAGAATGATCAAGGCTGTTATTGGATGTCAAAGTATTTATAGATGGCAGTCCTTTTTGATTTTGGCCTGCGACTTCAATTCAAGATAGAGAACATGGTCAATTGAGATGTTTTTCTTTTCAAGCATTATCATGTGGCCCCATGATATGGTTTAGCTTTGTTAACACTTAACAGTTAATTCAAGTTTTTCGTTTCCATATTGTAACGCCAGAATGACTCTTGCACAAATAAAATTGTTATGAACGTCAAATCCGTTTGAATGTGGAAATAACCATTTAACCCCCTATGAGCAAGAAAGTCAAACTTCTAGGCCAAGAAGTAAAAGGAAATCTTGAATCAAGAGTTTGGGCCAAATGAACTTCTCGTGTGAACATAGACCCAGTATGCTGGGCGCACATGTCATGATGAACGCCGTTTGATAATCGGGATTCCTGCAAGCTATTCTGCAGAAGTTTTTATACAAGTTGACACAGTCTATTGCCATGAAAGCAATGTTATTTACAAAAGGATAAAAAAATATTTAATTTCTTCCACAACTTGTTGAGATATCATTAATTTTATTGTAGATTAATCATAACATGCCATCTCAACACTTTTGGGAAAAAAAAAAAAAAAAAAAATTGTAAAATTCTTTGTGTTGTTAAACTTATTATTGTCATAATACGTTTATAATTCTCTGTTTGGCATGTTTACAACTTATACTTGTCATGTTTGATTTGTACACATTATAATTTGGTCTTAATCTCTTCTGCATTATTGAAACAAGGTCTTGCGGGCTTATTTTGTGAAAGGGTATGGCCCATGTGGGCTTTCCTTATTTCTTGGAGCAAGTTCTTGACAAGTGGGCCGATCTTGAAGCAATACGAGATTTGAAAAGCCAGACTTGCGGTGTGTAAGTGTAAGGTATAAGTATAACAACTAACAAGAGCCACATTCAAGTTCAACAGTGATGAAAAATGTGAAATGAAACACATCAAACAAACCAGAATAATCGTGATTGTGGGTTAATTGCGTCCCTGATCCATCCTAGACCCAGTCAACTCTACATCTTTTCCTTTTTTTTGATAAGTTCTACATCTTTTCCTTTTTATCCTTCTTTTACTTTAATTATTTTTTCTATTCTTAAAGTATGAAACATACTCTGTCACAGTCAAATATTTTAATAAAATTTATGCTAATTTATTTGATACATCCACTAGTTACAATTTCAATCATAATGTTGACCATTTTTTTAGAGAAAGGTAACCTTTTGGAAGCGACAAAAGTTTGGATCTATAGAGTTTAGAGTTTAGACTCTATAGTATTGTAAAATATATAAGATCATAAGTTATGATTATAGTAATATACATAAAAAATTACAACACTCTATAGTATTGTAAAATATACATAAGTTATGATCATTAGTTACAAAACTCTATAGTATTGTAAAATATACATTAAAAAAAAAAAATTACAACGTGATTTATTAAAATCATAAGTTATGATTATAGTAATATCACTCTTACATATAATTTATCATTAACAATGCTTTTATTATTCATCAAATATATATGTTACAAACTAAAAAGAAGAAGAATAAATTGCACTTTTCCCTTTTAAACTATTGGGTATATTTAAAGAATGAGGAATATTGCTCGGTTTTATAGATTAGTGAAAATTGAGATGAACGTAAGAACTAAATGTGAAAAATACAATTTACCTAAAGTAAATAAATATAATATGTTATATTTACAGTAGTAAAAAAAAAAATGAATTGTTTTGTGCTAATAGATTTATTGGATATAAAAACAACAAAAAGATAAGAGAGCGATTGACATTTAATTGATGTTGAAAGCTAAAGTCCAGTCCAAGATGACTTGGTTTGGTCATTGCTAACCCGCTAAATCTTCAGTTAGATGCTGAACCCCACACCAAAAAAAAAAAATAAAATAAAATAATACAGTTAGATGGTAATTTCTTAATCAGTTGACCTTTTGTGCATGTTGAATCGTTGATGATAGGTTACATTGTAAGAAAACTCGTAATTTGAGTATTTGACTTGTTCTTTACATAGAGTTAAGACTTTTCTTTATATAGAACTAATAATGTACTTTTCCTTACAAATTCAATAAATTATCTTCCTATCTTCTGTTAATACTAATTAACAAACATGAATGAGATCGTTGAATATCGAATACGGAACTTTGTTAGTACTAATTAATAAAACTAATGCATTAATTGGAGCTCACTCAAATGGTATTTTTAATTTTAGCTTTCTTAACACTCACATTAATGCTTATTAGTCCGACCCAAATATATATATATATATATATATTTTTTTTGGTAAACAGGAACTTCATTAAACCAACAAAGAGCTGGAACTACCAGCAATACAAATATATATATATATATATATATATATATATATATATATATATATATATTAACGAAAGGTTTTTTTGGACAACGTAGGTCTATACACGAAATTCTTGTGCAATTAAGAATTTTTTTTTTTTTTAACCTTTGCATGTTGATAAAAATCATCAATCACGTTTTGGTTTATTTAAGGCACAATCCACTACGTAGTAACTTATAAAACTATCCACATGTATTATTTAAAAAAATCACATGATTCATTAAATAAGTTATATGACTAAAGTACGCGTGGATAATCTTATTAATTATCACGTAGTGGGTTGTAGTAAGTTGACTATAAAAAGATTTTCAAAAAAAGAAAAAAAAAAAAAAAACATAAATTATGTTAAGTGATGTTTGCATTTAAAGGTAAATTAAATATTTTAGAAAAGTTTTAACGATTTCTCTCGTTAGCTTAAACTGATTTTTGAATTTGCCTTGAATTCTAAGGTTCACCATTTTCTGTTGAGAAAAAAATAAGCTAATATATACTGCTAGAAATTAAGCTAAGCGTACACTTGGCATTGCAACTGCACACCAACCAAAAATCCAAAATAGCAGAAATAACAGAATTTTAATAAAAGAACATAACCAACACTGTTTTTCTCTCTCTCTTTCTAAGGCTTGACTTCGTTAGAAGGAGAGAACATATTGATTATTGACCTCTCAAAATGGAGACATCCTTCCCGTTTGGTGTGGAAGTACGTTGTAAACCGCGTGGGAAAGAGAGAAAGAGAAAGAGAAAAAAAAAATAGAGAGAGAACCAAAAAACCAAAGCCAAAGGCAAAACGAGGACTCGGACACCGTCCATGTCCACATTCTCTAAAGAAGATCCATGGGAACCGTGGATCTTCTACTCCACCTAGGTTTTCCTTCTCTGCAACACTATTAATTTTATTCATTATATACATACATATATATATTTACCAGGGATGATTGCGCGCAACAATGCGTTGGTTGCCTAACATTTCATTCACATCCTCTTCAACTTCTACTTCTTCCTCGCTCAAATCCCCGAATCGTGATTCTCTCAATCAAAATAATAATAATAATAATAATAATAATAGTAATAGTAATAATAATATTAGTAATAATAGGAAGATTACCGATGAGATCGCCGGCACGTGGCGTTTTGGACCGATACGGAAGCTCACGCGCCAGAGGAAGCTCCGGCATTTGAGCGACCACGACGTCGGGGGGGTCTCATCCTCCGCAAGGATGGAGCCACTGGCGCTGGTTCGATCGCCTAGCCATTCTGATTGCATGCCTGCGCGATCATCCTTGGTCAAGCCTCAGCCTCTGCCTTTGCCGGAGCTCGGGATTTTTCGCGGTAAGGAAAGTTCTAGCTCCAGTTACGTCGACTTCCCTCTCCCTTCGCCGAAGACCGGTCCGAGCAGAGTCGGCGTTGATGACCGAGACAGAGATAGATCATGCTCTAATTCTCCAATTAAAAGGTATAAATCTTTCGTCTTCGCCGTCAAACTCTCAATTTCATTTCTTCTTTTTTTAATTTTCAAGTTTATGCATGATTTTTTTTTTTTTTTTTAATTCTTTCCCGTGAATTTCTGTCTTCCTGTTTTGTCTGAATTTGCAAAGATGAATTGGTAATTAATCGGTATTTCAATTATAATAGCTGAATCAAGCACGTTTTGGTTTTGTGTATTTTTTTTTC
Source organism: Fagus sylvatica (assembly GCA_907173295.1). Classification (NCBI taxonomy): domain Eukaryota; kingdom Viridiplantae; phylum Streptophyta; class Magnoliopsida; order Fagales; family Fagaceae; genus Fagus; species Fagus sylvatica. Next base: position 6,288,120 of record OU015768.1, read on the forward strand.
AAAAAACAAAAAGCGTGGATTTTTTTATTAGTGAATTGCAAAAAAGCTCGTCAGTGAGATTCCTTTGAATCAAATGTATGTCATTTGCATCTTAGTAGTTGCCCTGTTGGGAAAGAAATGCTTATTTTATTTTCCTCGCGGTTTAATGTTCTGAAATTTGAATGATTCTTTGTGCATAGACTGAAATTTGAAAAAAAAAAAAAAAAAGGCTTTTGCCTCTGTTATTAACATGTTCTATTTCAGTGTATTTGCTAGCCGAGAAATGAGAGACATGAAAAGGTGTATGGATCATGGTGGTAGGAGGACATTTAGGAGGGAGCATCAAGAGCAAAATGGCTCAGAAAGCTCAAGAGATGACTTCAGGGTCAATATTCCCATGAGGAGTGCTCCAACTAGTCCTTTTTCAAGTCCTGCACTTAGTCCACAAAGGGCAAGTACAGGCGATTTGTTTCCATATTATTATTACATGATTCCCAAGGGAAATCAAGTCTGGTCTGCTCCGGAGATGCCAACAACAGACATGTTTCCAGGACTCCCTCCCCCTGCCTTCTTTGATTATACGGCTTTTAGTTCTGATAATTCTCCTCTTCATAGTCCTCGGGCGAAAAGTCCCCAACAATACCCACTAAGCCAAAGTGGGCCTACATCACCATTGCATTCTAAATTATCCCTTGAAACCTTAGCCGTGCGACGTGAAACTAATTGTCCTGTAAATGTTCACCCATTACCTCTTCCTCCTGGAGCACCTGTACCTTCGCCGTCTCCTCCCACTCCCCAACCTATACCTAAAGTGGAGTTAGTACCGATGAATAGTCAATGGCAAAAAGGAAAGCTTATCGGGCGTGGTACATTTGGAAGTGTTTATGTTGCCACCAACAGGTATATATGTTCAATGTACCTCTTATGCTAGTTTCTTTACTTGCAATGAAGCCTTTAGTAAAGTTACTCTTTTCTTACAGGGAAACTGGAGCTTTATGTGCAATGAAGGAAGTTGAATTACTTCCTGATGACCCAAAATCCACAGAGTGTATAAAGCAGTTACAGCAGGTCATTCTCTGGAATTTATTGCTACTAGTTCACTATATAACTACATATATTGTTATCAAATATATCAAGCTTTTGTCCTGATTTATTGAAGGAAATCATATAGTAAGGGTTGAAGCTCTTGGTCTGAATTGTTTTGATTTCTAAACAATTAGCTAATTCTATGCTACCAGCATGGGTTAATAGCTGCTGCAACGTGTTTGATTTAGCTTGCATCCCATATCTTTTTCCTTGGAATAGGGCAACCATTAGCTCATCCATTTCCTCAATAGTACAGAGCTAACAAGTCAGTGGGTAAACTATATATAACAGATAAGTATACTGATTTTTGCATTGTCGATTTGTCTATCAAAATGTTTCTTATAAATAGGTACTGCCGTACTGGTTAAACCTCTGGAGTAGCAGTATATGGTACAGGCACCTTTTATTTCTTGGATTTTGTAATTATCCAGAACAATCCTAACTTATTTGATTCATTAGAGACTAAAGTATCTTAGTTGTTGATATTTGGCCAGTGAAATTTTTGATGTAGTTTGGTTTGATGAATGCTATCAATATCCTGCTGGCTTGTTTCTCTGTGTGTTGGGAGTATGTATGACATATGTGCTTAGATGTTCAGCTTTAAAATTTTTTTCCAAAATAAATTTTTCTTTATTATTATTGTTTTGGTAAATTATCTTTAATAATTATCATGGTTCTTTCTGTTTTTAAATTATCTTTATAGGTATTTATTTGCTTTTCTTGCCTCATGCCTCTTTTATTCCTATTATTGGTTTCAGGAAATCAAAGTTCTCAGCCAGCTGAAGCATCCAAATATCGTGCAGTATTATGGTAGCGAAATAGTGAGTATTCTCCCAGTTGCATGTTTAGATATCCGTTCTCAATGTTGTTTACTGTAGTATCATTGAAGCATTGTATAAAATTAATGTTATGCATATGCAGGTCGATGCCCGGTTTTATATATATCTGGAGTATGTTCATCCTGGTTCAATTAATAAATATGTTCGTGAACATTGTGGAGCCATAACAGAATCTGTTGTTCGCAATTTTACTCGCCATATTCTCTCTGGGTTGGCTTACTTGCATAGCACAAAGACAATTCACAGGTACAATTCTTGTTTGATTTGATTTGTTGAAACAGTCTACTTAGTGTTGCAAATTAGAATTTGACGCTTAAGTATGTGAAATTTCTATTCATCTCTTCAGCGTGGAAGTAGATATGACACTTGAAATGATCTCTGGATTTTTTTTTTCTTGTGTCCATAGGGACATCAAAGGGGCTAATTTGCTTGTTGATTCATCTGGAATTGTCAAACTTGCTGATTTTGGGATGGCTAAACATGTGAGTTCGTATTTTTCTTCTTCTTTTTTATTGTACCATGTTGTGTTTTTATTTTTATTTTGCATAATGGTTTCTCTTTCAATGTAGCTGTTCTTCCTTTTGCATTTAGTAGATAGTATTTCTTCTTCTTCTTTCTGTATATAGATTCACCTTAACAGTCCCTCATCTTCTTGAAATTTTGGTGAGAAAATCTTTTTTGACTACACCTACTTGTTCGTTCTTTTCTCATGATAGAAGATTTTCAATGCTTATATATAAATTTAAAAAAGAAGAAGATAAATAGACATTTGCATGCCCAAATGTTCAATTGTGATTGAGTCTATGGTTGTGACAACAGCATGGCCCCTCTTACATGAAAGCAGAATCAGTGTAGTGTGATCCTTAGTATGAAGAATGCTTACAATTGATAATATTTGCTAATATGTTTTATTCAATTCCATACTTAAAGCATTTAGGTGGATGCTGGGTGCTTGCTTTTAAACTTGTGAATCCTTTAGTAGGACATTGTTGTTATTACCAGTAGCTAATTACCCCTGGCCACTGTAATCAGCTGAGGGTAATTCAGGGACTTACGGGTGAATATGATTACCTTGGTTTAGTGGTGATACCCAATTCTATAAGATGTTATATCATAATGTTTATCATTATAACCAATCTTGGTCTCTTTTATTGTTGTTTCCAACTTACCAATAAATAAATAAATTAGTGTTGCCAACTTTCCATTATAATTTGCGTTCTGGGATTCTTGTTGATGTTTCTAATATTGGGCTCAAGTAATTTGCTACTTAATTGTTGCACAGATTACTGGACAAGCTGATCTTTCTTTAAGGGGAAGTCCATACTGGATGGCTCCAGAGGTATTTTCTTGTTGCTACATCAATTTGTCTTAGGCATGTTTCTACCCCTACTGAGATCATTGTCTTTCTGCAGCTCATGCAAGCTGTGATGCAGAGAGATTCCAGCTCTGATCTGGCTCTTGCTGTAGACATTTGGAGTTTGGGTTGTACTATTATCGAAATGTTCACTGGAAAACCTCCTTGGAGTGAGTTTGAAGGGGTAGGCACTTGATGTTCCTTTATGTGCTTTATTGATCATGAAATTTTCAATTTTCAGCATTGCAATAGAAGTTGATATTTCTTTGCATATATCTCATTATTATTTTTTATTTAAAAAAAAAAAAAAGGATCGTGCAATGATACCTCATCATATTCAGTTCACTAAGGTTAACATGGTTGGATAGTTGCTTTGCATTAGCTGTTCTGGTTTATGTTTATCCCATCTAAGTTACTGACAATTGAATAAGGCTAAGATCAAGCTACATTGTTAAAGCAGGTCAAGTTGACTAAGGTTAACATGGTTGGATAGTTGCTTTGCATTAGCTGTTCTGGTTTGTCTATCCCATCTAAGTTACTGACAACTGAATAAGGCTAGGATCAAGCTACATTGTTAAAGCAGGTCATTTATGCTGAATGGATGTGCTTTCCCACTAACTGGATGAGAGTGTTAAAATCTTTTTTTATTTTTTGTATAAATCCGTTTCTGGATTGTTGTTTGATGCACTTAGAAATCAATAAATTACATCCTTCATTTTTTCCTCTGTTATGCTAGGCAACTGCCTCACAAACTGCTGATTTATCAGAAACGTGTTTTGTATTTATTGTCTTGTCTTGAATCGCTATCATGCACTTGGTGAAAAGAGGTATTCAAAATGAGGTGATGGAGGAGGTGTACTTACAAGATCAAGGGGGTGTTTGTTTTCCTCTTAAAATTTTTTCCTGTAAATGTAGTTTTTCCCCAGAAAAACATACTCAATTTTTACAATGAAAATATATGACATGCAAGTTCTTCCTTCTTTCCATGACGTTTATGATTAATACCTTCCTTCTTGGGCTCCTCTTGAATTAGTTCCCCCACTTTGGCACTGCCCCCTGCAAATCACCTTGTTGTATTGGCAGTGGCAGTGTGCTTGTTGGTCACCAACTAGTGGCTAGTTTTGTTGTGGTATAAATGAAGTTTATAGCAGCACGTACATAATACGACTTGTAATCCATTATTTTTGTTAAGTACAATTCAATTGTTGTAACAAATTTAAGTGAGATGCACTGAGTTTATATGTGTGGATCTTACCACAATCTTTCTGTTACAATCAGTGACTTAGAAAATTATATATTAATTTCCTGTTGTTGTTGTTGTTTTTTTTTTATTGCATGCTTTTACCTGCTTTTATAGAGTTTGGTAATATTGGCAACTTTTGCTTTTTCTGCATTCAGCTGTAGCTTTTGTCCGCTGCCTCTGGACTTAGCATAGTGGATGGTATATTGTAGTTCCAGTTGCATTAATTATATTATTTGCATTTAGATTGTCCCACTCTTGTTTAAGTTGCATTTATCATATTTGATCCAGGCTGCAGCCATGTTCAAGGTTATGAAGGATACCCCTCCTATACCTGAGAGATTGTCATCTGAGGGCAAAGAATTTTTGCGGTGTTGCTTTCGTAGAAATCCTGCGGAGAGGCCATCTGCTGCAATGTTACTAGAACATCGCTTTCTGAAGAACTCACAGCAGCTGGATGTCCCATCTTGCAACCCAGCATTTAATGGGAAGAACTTGACGGTGAATATAAATGCCATGCTGTTCATTTTTGCTATTTTTTTGTTGTTTATATTATAGTTTGTCTTATATTGACAGGATAAACCACATAGCCCAAGAGAGCGTTATGAAAATAAACGTGATCAGTTGCCAAGGTTCCCAAGCACACAAATTGCAAAAGTAAAGTTGGCCTCTGACATGTAAGAGTTACTTTCTGCATTAACATTATTATTTAGACGACAAATATTTATGAAAAAGGGATAGAAAACAAAAAAAAAAAGGACCATGAATTTCAATGCATTCTTTTGCATGTCTGCCACTCCACTTCATGCATTATTCTTTTTCTCCAGTGAGACTGGCCAACAATCTTATCATGAAACTTCCGACTTAACAGTGGCCTCCCGTTATTCCCCTCGCTCTACCCTTGAGGCTCTTTCTAGTTTATCTCCAACACACTCGGGTCACAACAGACATCATCCCATTCCTTATGCAAGTGCTCCTAGCAATGTCAACCATGGCGCCAAAAAAGAGTAGTAATTTCAGATAACCTGCAGAAAGGGAAAATTGCTGCTGGCTTCTTTTCATGGGTTCTGCTGATATGCGGCTTTAGAATTGTATTATAGACTTCACGGATGCTCTAGAAGATGACTTGCAGCCATAGGATGTTGTGATAGCAGGTTCTTTGCCTCGATTTTATCATTGACATCTCTTTTAAGTTATAAAAGCTTCTTCCTCATGGAAGTTTATCCCACATGGGAATTTAGATGCAATTTTTGTATACTACTTACTCATTTAGAGGTTCAGATATTACAGAAGTTACTTAACCATACTTTCTGAAGGTAATATTTTCACCTCCATGTACAATTGGAATCAAAAAACGATTTGTAGATATTACTTGTTGAAATTATTGATCTTTCTTGTCCTCTCCTTTTAACTAGGGATTTGGTTTGACTGTTTTTATATAAATCAGCTCCAGTTGTTTATATTGATTTATGGGGTTGTGATCAATATTCTATAATTTTGCAAATTTTATGTTTGAGTAGTTTATCTTATGTTCATGAAATTTGGAATTTTGAACTGTACAGTGTACACTTTCATGCAACAATACCGACCAAGGACTTTTGCAGTTATAGTGAAGGTGAACAGATGGCTTAATTAGATAGAACATTGTCATCTGTTTCCCACCCAATAAATAAATACCTTTCTCTCAATGGAGGGGATAATGGTAGTGCTAATTGTTTCATAATTTTAAAAACTATTATTAGATTTTAAACCGTGTAATCTCTAAATTATATAACAAAAAATATTGATTTCATTAGTATATTTGTAATCCTGTAATCTCTAAATTATTTAACAAACAATCTTGATGAATATTAATTATGATTAATATGACTTAAAAGATACTTCACTGTTTTAAAAGTGACCGAATGAATAAAAAATATTTAAGTTATATGTAAAGACTAACTTGGTGTAAATATTTTTATGAAACCGAATGAATAAAAAATATTTAAGTTATGTAAAGACTAACTTGGTGTAAATATTTTTATGAAAGTTAATGGATCAGAATGACAATTTTTAGACTTAACGTATTAAAATGATAATTGAGCAAACTTAACCTTTGAATCATAACTTTATAAAACCCCATAAGTATATCGGAGGTGCCAATAGGCCGAAAGGTCATTTGCCTCTGGCCCTTTATCATTCTCATGGCTCAGAATGAGCCTTTCTTTCTCTTTAGATGAACATCTAAATGGGGCTGTGTGTCATAGCAGGAAAATTATTGTTCATAAAACAACCTTAACGCCAGTATTATGAACATTGTAATTAAAGTTGATGTACGTTAGATCAAAGATTGGGTCTTACTTTGTGAGAGTTTGAAATAAAAAGGTGATCATTTCCCAACGGTATGCTCTGCTCGCTTAACTCCTCAAGAAACCGCATTTAAAATCTAAATTGCAAATTTAAAAAGGAAAACGACCACAGTGGGAGTCGAACCCACGACCTTCTGATCCGAAGTCAGACGCGCTAATCCACTGCGCTATGCGGTCACTTTGTGTTGCATATGATCCTTTTCTCCATTTTCATTTATGGATGATAGCTAACATTAATGGCCATGCTGAAGAAATATTGGTTGGTTTGGGTTATCTTTTATCTTTTTACTCTCCTAGTGAAAGCTAAGTTAACCATTATCCTATAACCATAAGCAACTACTAACAATGACAATTGTACCCGTTAGGGTGTAGCCTAGTTGGTTGGAGGCTTGATATAAGTTGTAGACTTAGACATCCTAGTTTGATTCTCACTAAAAGTTTTTTCCTACATGGTTCTTGTAGATAGAATTGTGTGTCTGGGATTTACTATCTAAGAGTGAGTCCGAAAGGGCCTTCTCTTGATGAGATTCTCATCATAAAAAAAAAAAAAAAGACAAATGCAAAAAACAAATGCAAAGTCAAAAGGCAATAAAGTTGGATCACCATTTTCTTCTACAAGAAAAAAAAATTATAAATTAAATTGTCAAAAGACTTGTGATTTAGTAGTATTATCAGATTTTCTAAAAGATAACTTAGATTTAAATCTTCAACTCTCATTAGTTGCATAAATAAATAAATAAATAGATTGAACAATTTATATGAAAAAAAAAAAAATGGTATTTTGATGATTTTTTTATCTTAGATAACTTTAGATGTCAGGGCTAGCGTCGACTAATTTCAGAGGACATATAATATCTTACTAGGCGCAAGACTTTGTTTTAGGTAGGTGACTTTGAGAGGATTTAAACTAAGGGCAGAACTTAGGTACTGTAACATAGGTACAGTTCCTGCAGTACCCATGCTAAAAATGGGACACGTGGATAATTACTAAATGGCATTTTTTTTTTTCCCCAGCTTTTCCGTGATCTCATCTCAGGCTCTTTCTCTCTCATCTCAATGGAGACCCACGACAGTGGAGGCTCAAGACGGCGAAGACGCACGAAGGGCAGAGACGAGACCCACGACGGCAGAGAAGAAACCCACAAAGGGCAGCAACGAGACCCACGACGGCGAAGAAGAAACCCACAAAGGGCGGCGACGGCGAATAGCAAATCAAGAACAAAATCACAGATCGGCCAAAAAAAAAAAAAAAGAAGGAAATATCTTACCGAGTGGACGAACTGAGAGGAGAAGGTGGATTCTGTGCGAGATCGAAGATGGGTGTTGTGCGAGATTGAATATGGGGTGTGCATTGCGAGATCGAAGATGGTGCTGTGCGAGATTGAAGATTTTAGAAAGAGAGAGAGCAAGCGTGAGAGAAGAAAAAGAGAGACAGCTTACCGATCCTCTCGTCTCGTGCGAGATTCCCTCCCAGTTTGTGGGTTTCGCTGCCCCCGCGTGGTTGGAAGTGTGCTTCGCCGTTGACTGTAAGATATTTCTTTCTTTCTTTTTTTGTGTTTTTTGTTTTTGGCCGATCTGTGATTTTGTTCTTGATTTGCTATTCGCCGTCGCCGCCCTTTGTGGGTTTCTTCTCCGTCGTCGTGGGTCTCGTTGCTGCCCTTTGTGGGTTTCTTCTTTGCCGTCGTGGGTCTCGTCTCTGCCCTTCGTGGATCTTCGCCGTCTTGGGCCTCCACTGTTGTGGGTCTCCGTTGAGATGAGAGAGAAAAAGCCTGAGATGAGATCACGAAAAAGCTGGGCAAAGAAAAAAAATAACGCCGTTTAGTAATTATCCATGTATCCCATTTTTAGCATGGGTACCGTAGGAACTGTACCTATGTTACAGTACCTAAGTTCTGCCCTTAAACTAATAATCATAAGGAACACATCCAAGACAGGACTAGTCGAATTACTTAAAGATATTTTAATGATTTGATTGCATATATTTAGGTCATCCGGATTGAAAGGGATCGGAATCAATAACATAGAGTACGAGAGATACTTTTTCTCCCAACACTTATTGTGTGTTCGTCTGTAACCGTCTGATACTCTGATGGCCTTCTGAGTAGGTGATAAGAGGGCAATCCAACGGTTACAACCAAAATAGGACCACCTTGGTACGTTATCTCTGCCTCTCTCTCCTTTTACGTTTGTCATTGTGAAGTGGCATCATTATTGAGTCAAATCACCTTATTAATGCTTTGATTATATTTCCAAAATTAAAATAATCAAAAATCAAGAAAGAATAATTTCTTTGGAAAATTGAAAAGGTGTGCATCTTTTGGCTTCACCTATCTTTAATAGCTGACCCAAAGTTGACCCACGTGAACCCACATTTCCTTCTCCATTCATCTCTCACTGCCTGCCCAGACAAACCTAGAGAAATTCTCAGATAGAAAGAGAGAGAGAGAGATGGAACCCCCTCCAGCACAAGCCATAGAGACATCCAGCAAGGACTTCCAGGCAGGAGACGATGAACAAGACAAGGTCATCGATGAGTGGTAATATTATTTATTTTTTGGGCTTGAAACTTAAATTCTAAAATATATAAATTTATGTACTTTGTAATATTAATTCATTTACAAGTCATTTAATTTTTTTGGGTTGCAGTTGTTCTTGCTGTTATGACTGCACACAGGGCTTCTTCGATTACTTGTTCTGTAACCTCTGTTAGAGAGTATATTACAATTGACTCAGTAGTATTGTCCTGGCCAAAAAAAAAATGGCCTTATTCATAGTAGTTTGCTAAGGAAGAGTTGTTCCGATTAAATTCCTTATAATTAAGTTTGTATACGTACTTATTGCATTGCTTTTAGTGCATTTTCATTTTGCATCAAGATCTCTGGCCTAATTTGATAATTGTTGGTGGATATGAATTGAACCCCTGAATTGGGTCATTTTACACTATTTACACTCTTTTTGTGGGTATGGTATCCACTCAATTGGTTCTATCAAATGTGATATAAGTACCATTATATGTGATATTGGTACTATCTGAATTTTTATATATATTAATTTAAATAGTAAATAAAAATGGTAGGTACCATCATATGTGACTGTGAGGTAGGTACCATAATATGTGACATTAGTATTATTAATATGAGATTTTATCTATTAGAGGTATGGTACCCAAACGAGTACAGTAGAATTACTCCCCTTAATTACCTCCTCTCCAATACAATGTTACACACTTGTGTGTGTGTGTGTGTTTTATGAGAACTTTCTGATGCACCTACCTTAATAAAGATGCACCTACCTTAATAAAGAAGAAAAAGAAGAATGTTATTCACTTATGCCTTCACAAGGGGGAGCCAATGTTTAGAAACTCAGACAATCATCATGGAGTGTGATTGTTGAATAGGATACACTATATTCTGGGTCCCAAAGCTTTCTCGTCTGTGCAATACTGCAATAAAATCTCTGAATTTGATGGTTCAAATGGTATTAGTTGTTGAATTTTGCAGCGCTGAGGGAACCAATTAATGGACCCAAAAGGCCAAAAAAAGTCTTTGTCCCAGTCTTCTACAAGCCTTTTTCCATTGACACCAAACTGCCCAAGTGGAAAAATGTAGAGAATCCATTGCCCAATTTGACTTAAAACTTGATGGGATAATATCAAAGTTAGAGCCGAAACTCCCGCTAAAAAAAATTAGAAAATTGAAAAAAGGTAAAACTTAGAGGTGGTGGAAGTAGAAGAAAGAAAAAAACACTATCTCGGCTGGGTCCTTGGCGTCCATTGGCCACAACCGAAGGCACACATTTGAAAGCCACATTTACAAGGAGAGACTAGATCAACTCGCAGTCACACATTTTTACAAAGAATGTTAGGATTATAACGCAAAATAGGGCAAGATTTAGGTGTTGTATGTTATGTTTTTCAATTAAATTTAATCAAGAGTGTATTCATTGGCTAATAAGAAATAAATCACGAGGTTGAATTTAATTGTTCGTTTGGGAAAGGTAGCTCTATTTATGTTGCATTGGCCAATGTAATCACATAGTTGAATTTAATTGAGGAATTTAAAAGACAACAAGTAAAGAACTGAAAAAAATATTTGGAACCTATGATTAATTTGATTATCACTTAATGCAATAATAAATAAATAAAAAATATATATATATATATATATATATATATATATATATATATATATATATATATATATAAAAATATATATATATATATATATATATATATAATATCACATTTAAATTGGTCAAACTCAAAAGTGATAATACATGATATAAAATCCAAAATTATATTTTCTTTCTCATCATATTCATCATATTGCCATTGCCTAATCAACTTATCTCCATAATTAAAGTCAATATTATCATCATCTTCATCATTGACATCTTCTTCATCATTATCGAATTGCTTTTTCAAGAAATACAAAACATCTAAGTCATACAATTAAAAATCTCTAACTTTACTAAATGTTCTTTTATTTTGATAACTTTTTGTCTTTATATTTCTTCTTGATATTCAAGTTTCTTGGACTATGACAATTACAATAATAAAAAAAATTAAATTGTCATTTGAGACTTTATTCACGGTATAGAAAAGAAATTTGCAAATGTGAAAATGAAGTGTCAAGTGTGTGGTCCAAATTTTTATAGGAGAGAGAAAAAAAAAAATCATGGACATGTTATTTTATTGGGCTCAAACAAGTAATCCAATAATTTTGTGTTAAAAACAAGTCCAACAACTTGTAGGATTTTACGTCAAAGCACAAATTTTAACAAAAAATTTAATTTAAACCTACATGCCTATGTGTCGTTTAATACATTCTATTCATAGATACAATTCATACAATACATATTTATGTATTGTATGATTTATGAGCATGGTCGATACTTATCTACGAAACAATTCTTTCTTCGTATCGTACAATATTGACAACTATGGCTAAAGCTACAACTAATTTTACTATATAAAACTTGTAAATTGATGTGTCAATGAATGTGATTGGTATCAGATCAACAACATAATAAAAAAATTTCTTAATTTATTTTTTGTTTTATGTTTAAAATTAAACAATTAATTTGTAAGGTCTATATAGAAAAATTTATATTATCCCAAACATTATTCAAAAACTATACAAAGTTTTATACTTTTATTTTATAAAAGTATTATAATTTTATTAAGACTTAGAAGGAATCTTGTAACTCAACTAACATTACCTCTTATCTTTTATGAGAAAACTATATTTAAATCCCCCTCGACTATTGAGTTATAATTATAAAAAATATAGAAAAGAAGAAACCTTTCCATAAAATTGAAGAAGTGTCTCATTGCATGCCCAAATAGCACATCTCAATCTTCATCTTTAGTCTACACACTTTTAGTTTTGTTGTAAAATGAAAGAGAAATAGCAAGAAAAAATGAATAAGAAAAACTCTTTTGAAAACTTTCTTATTAGGTGGTCATCTACACCAAAGAGGAATTTCTAGAATTCCCTATGTCACTAATCTCTTTTCTTCTTCTCTACATCTAAAAATGAAGTATTACATTTCTATATATATATATATACACTTGGAAGCATGATTGTCATGATTCATATTTTAATCATGATTTTCACTTAAGCCATGACTCACACATTTAGCACATGGTTCATACATTAGCCATGACTCACACATTAGCATATAGTTTACACATTAGTCATGACTCACACATTTAGCACATGGTTCATACATTAGTCATGACTCACACATTAGCATATAGTTTACACATTAGTCATGACTCACACATCAGTCATTGTTTACACATTAGTCATGACTCACACATTAGTATATTGGCAACATCAATAATTCACAACAAGTTTACTATTTTTTACTGGGACTGCAGAACAGTACTTATTACAAATCTATCGTATATTCCTTCTAGAAACGGGAAAATGAGGCCAAGATTTTCTTCGTGGGACCTTTAGTTGCACCTTAATTAATTTGGTCATTGTTCATAAAATGCTCAATGAATACAAATTAATGTGCTTTCACTTAAGTAACATACTACATTTCTTCCAAGATAAAAGAGTAACGTCACAATCTAATCACAAACCCTCAGGAAAAAAAAAAAATCTAATCATAAACAAAATTTATAACCTTATCCTAATTAATAGTTATGGAATCTTTTGCGACTTAGGCATCAGAGATTCCCCTATCGACTAACTTTGACAGTCGTCTCTCAAGTTTTCTTCTTCATTTTTGTTAAGTGTTCGTGAATCAGCCGTGCAATTTCTGAGCATCATCAGTTTTAAATATCCATACCAAAAATAAATTGCTTGGACATCACTAAACTGTGCAAACAATAGTGGAAAGTTGTACTTCAAATTATGATCCAGGCATGCTAGACAAACTGCTACCAGAAGCCATTACACCCGGCCTGGATTGATGCATAATAACATTGTTGTGTTAGAATTTAGAAATATTAAGGATCCAATTTGTTTATATCCTCGTGGTGAAATAAGTCTTCGTCTCCCAACTTAGCCACCTAACCCCACCTTCAATTTTGGCCATTCATGGCCGCCTTAGTCTTCGATCATTTCACCATCCGGCCCCATTACATTGTACATATATACTCCACTACTTAGCACTACATATATATAAGTAGCACTTTCGGTCTAGAAACATGATTTTTGACCAAAATTGAGCTCCAACTTTGGCCCCTAGACTTATCTCAATAGTTATTAAGTATCTAAGCCAAAAAGAGACAGAGCGTGTGTAGGCCAAATGGTAATTACCACAGCCTCGAAATGCAAAATTTCTTCACATGGAGAGACTTAAGTCAACTTACGAGTGTTGTTAATAATTTAATAATGGTCTTTTATATAGTATCAGTGTAATGCATTAGCCTTCCACTTAGTAGTTCTAATTTCTAGGAAGTGGGGCTGGCTGATGAAATTGTGGACTTGTACCAAACTCAATGGATAAGGACAACTCTAGTGGCTCTGCCACTATTTACAAATTTTATTGGTAATTAGCAAGGGTTCTCCTTTGATTACCTCTGTATAAATTGCTAGTACATACAACTGCTTGTCACACAGCATTAGTGAGCATTTAGAAACTCTCTGTTCACTTTTTAAGATATGGATCAAAATCCCTACAAACTTTTCTTAGTGGCCTTCTTTTGCCTCTTGTTCATAGGTCCTCCTGTATCCTGCCAACTTAATTATAGATTCTATGATTCCACTTGTCCCGATCTGACAAAGATTGTTAGAAACGGTGTCTGGTCAGCCATTGCAAATGATACAAGGATGGCAGCCTCTCTCTTGCGGCTTCACTTCCATGATTGTTTTGTTAATGTAAAACTATTATCCTGCTATGTTTAGATTTTTTTTTTTTAAACACCCTCATTATTATCCCCACTAAAGTACTCACTAGAAGGCACAATTTGAAACTGGTTAGTAGGAGTGACAGATATAAGATTTTTTGGGTTTTCAAGAAATTATTGGAACTTTATAACCAATATCTCACACTTGGAATTTCAATTCATACTTCCTTCATTGCTGGACCCTTATCATGTATATAATGTCATGTGTTCATTTTTTATGTACCAAACAGAGATGACAAACTTAGTATTAAGACGTACCAAAAAAGAAAATATTTATCAAAAGAAATTAGTCCTAATGCTGAATATTGTTGTGCTACTGGTTAGCAATATGAATTGTTTTGACTCCATTTCTTCAGAAACTAACTGCAAGATTATTGTTTTCTCATTTTTGGTCAAAGGGATGTGATGGATCATTGTTACTTGATGATACCAGCACATTTAAGGGGGAGAAAAATGCATCTCCTAATAAAAATTCAGCTAGAGGCTTTGAGGTAATTGACACAATCAAGGCTAATTTGGAGAAAGCTTGCCCATCCACTGTTTCTTGTGCTGATATTCTAACTCTTGCAGCAAGAGAGGCTGTTTATCTTGTAAGGAACTCCTATACTTCGTTAAAATTGTCAAGAATCACCTTCAAATCCTCTAATATCCATTTATGATCCTATCTGTATCTCATATTTTGTGTGTGTTTGTTTTAATCTTTCATTATTTTTTTTTTCTCAGGCTGGAGGTCAATATTTTTTTTGGGCTGTACCCTTGGGTCGCCGAGATGGCACAACAGCAAGTGAGAGTGCAGTTAATGACCAATTGCCAAGCCCTTTTGAGCCATTAGAAAACATCACTGCAAAATTTACTACAAACGGTCTTGATATAAAGGATTTAGTCTTGCTATCAGGTGTGCTACCTAGACTTATATATATTAAATAATCATCTTGCTCCTTTTTTTGCTTCAATACACGATAAGCTTGCATGCTTTTACATAATTTGTCCAATGAAAGTTTGGCTGACACACTACACAAGTTCCCTGCTACGTGCATGAAGATTTTAAGTGATGAGTGATAATGATACTACAACTTTTATTACATAATTTTTACAAACTGATTTGTCACCAATCACAATAAAGTAATTCAGACATTCATTGATTAAAATTGTTTTAACTCGCAACTATTCTACTAGAAATTGTTCCATCTAAGTCATGTTATTCTAGTTAAAAGATTGTCATTAATTCATATGCTTATTACAGGTGCGCACACTATTGGGTTTGCTCAATGCTTTACATTCAAGCCAAGGCTATTTGATTTTGCTAAGTCTGGTAAACCTGATCCAACACTGGATGCATCCCTCCTACAAAATTTACAGAGCGTATGCCCAAACCAGGCTGATTCTGACACCAAATTGGCTCCCTTGGATCCAGTCACTTCTGACAAATTTGATAATAGCTATTACAAAAACCTAGTGAACAATTCAGGTCTACTTCAGTCAGATCAAGCTCTTATGGGAAATAATAAAACTGCTTCGCTGGTCAGTTACTACAGCAAGTTCCCTTATTTTTTCTCCCAGGATTTTGGAGCATCAATGGTGAAGATGGCCAACATAGGTGTACTTACTGGACAAAGTGGAGAGATTAGGAAGAACTGTAGGGTGGTGAACTAAAAACATGTGTAATGTGACATTGACATAGATGATCTTCAAAAGCTTTAAAAAAGCTGTAACTATTAAGTATGAAATGATGGTCCATGAGCCACCTTGATCAATGTTGAAAGTAATAACTCTTGTTGTAATAGTATCTGTTGATTACACTAATTCACTTGGCTTATTTACATTAGGTTTTTATTATGAGAAAGACACAAGCAAATAGGGAACAAAATAAATAAATAAATAAATATTTATAAACCATATATATATATTGGAAAATTACATTTTAAACCTTATAGTTTAGGAGGTGTAACAAATTAAATCTTATAGTTTCAAAAGTAACGAATTAAATCTTTGAGGTTTTAAAAGTAACAAATTAAACCATGAAGTTTCACAAAGTAACAAATTAAACCATTAAGTTTTACAAAGTAACAAATTAAACTATTGTTTTACTTGCATGAGTTGAGATTTAAGTTGTTACTTTTTGAAACCTCAAGATTTAATTTGTTACTTTTTGAAACCTCAAGATTTAATTTGTTACTTTTGAAACCTTAAGGTTTAATTTGTTATTTTTTGAAATTTTGAGATTTAATTTGTTACTTTGGAAACTATAAGATTTAAAATGTAATTTTCTATACATACATATATATATATTAATTATGAGAAAGACTCAAGCAAATAGGGGAAATAATATAGAGGATATATATATATAAACTAGTCGCAAACCTGTGCGATGCACAGGAAAATTATTAAAAATAAAATCTAAATTAATTTTGATTCCTTTTACTTTTTTTTTTTTTTAGTTCAAAATGTTGTAGGCAAGATCGATAAAAAGACTTTACGAATTCGGATTTAGGATAGATCCTACTTTTTGGTTTAAAAAAATAACTAAGAAAGTATTTACCATAAGATAATTAAAATTTAATATAAAGTAATTTTTCTTTTAGCATAAGTTGAATATAGTCCAATTTTTATAAAACACGATCCATGTTTATATTTACCATACATATGGATCATGTTTCCATCCAAAAATAAAATAAAAGATACTTAAAATAAGAAGAAGGACAAATATATACATAGACACATGATTATATGATCAAACCTAAATAATTTTCATAACTCATTTCAAGCTCACATGGTTTTATTATAATAAATCCATTTATCTTTCTCCATTACCAGCAACAAAATTAAATGAAATACATAAGAAAAAAAAAACTTTAAAAATCTTGATGAAAATTGATAATTATGATTATTATTAAAAGATATTTATATTGTGTTTATATATGGAATATATTTTAGTATTAAACATTAATTATGATTGTGTTTTATATATGGAATAATATATTCTTATATTAAAGAAAATATGATGTGTCAAAATTCTAATGGAAAGTTTAATAATAGAATAAAATTTAAATTCAATTAGAAAATATATATTAAAATAATTAGGTGTAAAATTATGAGATTTCAAAAGCTTATATGACGCAACATGATGAGGTCAACCAAAAATAAAAAAGTTTCGATTTTATATTATAATATAGATGTTAAACATAAAATGTTGTCATATCACTATCATTTATCATGTATGACAACTTTTTTAGCATAAAACGTAACGTCTTACTTGGGCAATTGATGCCACGTCTTTCCCATGTGGACTTACAGCACTACATGACAAGCAACTATTTGTACATGTCGTATACCTAATTTTAACCCAATTAAATTCAATATGTGGTTCTTTGCCAATACAACACAATCAAATATAGCTAATTGATTAGGATTGCATTTGAAGATGGCCTGGTTCTCTAATCTCCTATCATATCTGGACAGGTTCTCCAATAAATCTGATACTTGACTAGGATTGCATTTGAAGTTTGGCTTGGTTCTCTAATCTCCAATAAATCTGATACTTGACTAGGATTGCATTTGAATATTGTGGGAGCTTCACCAACAATTAACCAATTATAAACTCATCGATGAGTCTCTCTCTCTTTATATGTCTCTCTCCCTTTGTGCAAATCGACTCGTCTCTTGTCTCAATTTTGTTTTTGTTCATCTAGTTTTACTTTTCCTCCGAAGGTGCCAATTCTTTGTATGAGTTAGAAAAGCTGCTTAGTTTTCTGCTTCCCAAAGGAAATTGGTATGTTGTAATAATTAATAATTAATATACTGTTACACTTTTTTTTTTTTAATAGCTATACTATTTTCTATTGCTTTATAAAATATTGTGAAAATAAATTTGGGAACTTCTAAATTTTCCTTTGGACAGTTCTTAAATAATTTTACTAACTTTTACAAAAGTGTTCTAGAATTTATCCCATAATTAAAAATATTTAGAAAAATCATTCCATGGTTCAATTCAAACCGATTTAACCATCGATTCCGTAGAATGACCCCAAAAATGATTCTGTTCTTAGCTAATCAAATTATATAAAATTTTCATTTTCTATAGTCTATACTCTATACGATCATCGATTATTATAAAATATATATTAGATAAGGCATTTTCCAATTTTAACAAAAAAGAAAAAAGAAAAAAAAAAAAAAAAAAAGTAGCTACGGTGTAGCTGATAGCTCTAGTCACTTCAGACATCACAATCACACGGTAGCAGAGGTGGAGCACACATACGACATAGCCACATGAGATCAGGGTAGCATTACAAAAGTAGAATAAAGAAACGAGAAAGGGCACGATGCGCACCGCCGCGTATCTTAGCACTACTCACTGAACCATACAAAGCCTATTGAAGAAGTGTAGCATTACGAGTATTGTTTACTTGGACTTCAAATACAGCAGAGTGGTGGCGGTAGTAGAGTTTGTGTGGCGGCACGCTTCGACGATTTCAAAAATTAAAAAAGAAGCGGGATTAGGGTTTTGAAAGAGACATGGCGAACCCTCGTTGCTACTTGGACCTAAGCATAGGAGGAGAGCTAGAAGGAAGAATAGTGGTGGAGCTGTACAAAGATGTTGTACCCAAAACAGCCGAGAATTTCAGAGCTCTCTGTACTGGTGAGAAGGGCATTGGTCCTCACACCGGTGTTCCTCTCCACTTCAAGGTCCCTCCTCTTCTTCATTTTTTTCATAGCTTTTATGCGATTACACATAACGTATTCAATGATGATTTTTGGTTAAAGAACAATGCATTGTGTTATGAATGCCTTGCTTTTCTGTTTGTTATTTATTTTAATTTTGTTTCGTTTACATCGATTTTACACGTTTTGTTAAAGAACAGAGTTTACCTAATCAGTTTGGAGGAATTTTCCTCCAAACCACTATGTGGCGACTTATAAGACCATTAAATGGCTTCTTAGTTTAAGAAGCTAATCAAGACTCATTTTGTTAATTATAGTGTAATCGTCGTTGCAGGGGGTCGGTTTTCATCGTATCATCAAAGGTTTTATGATACAAGGTGGAGACATATCGGCTGGGGATGGTAGTGGAGGAGAATCAATCTACGGATTGAAATTTGAAGATGAAAATTTTGAGTTGAAACATGAAAGGAAAGGAATGTTGTCGATGGCTAACTCGGGACCTAACACCAATGGATCACAGTTCTTTATTACTACAACTCGCACTTCTCATCTAGATGGAAAGCATGTTGTGTTTGGGAGGGTGATCAAAGGAATGGGTGTGGTTCGTTCGGTTGAGCATGCTAGTACTGGAGAGGGTGATACGCCCACTCAAGATGTTGTAATTGCGGATTGTGGAGAAATTCCTGAGGGGGCGGATGATGGAACCTCTAATTTCTTTAATGATGGTGATTCTCAACCTGATTGGCCAGCTGACCTTGATACTAAACCAGATGATATTCTTTGGTGGATGAAGGCTGTAGACAACATCAAGAGTTTTGGAAATGAGTATTACAAGGTTAGATGATGTAGAATCGTGTTTCTGCTTGACGTTTATATTCACTCTGTTTACTTTGTTGGGTCAAAAGGAAAATTGTAATATATTTGGTACATCTTCAGTAACTACATTACGTTGTCCTATAATTTAGTTAGATAATCTGTGCCATACATATATATATATATATATATTAGAGCAAATATATCTTTTGCTCGAAAAATGGTTATTTTTCTGCTGTTAACATGATGTTCCCTGACTTCTTCATGGTACAGAAGCAAGACTTTAAAACGGCTCTTAGAAAGTATCGTAAAGCTTTGCGCTACTTGGATGTATGCTGGGAAAAGGATGACATTGATGAAGGTGAACTTCTATTTGTCGTTGTGATCGCTTATTTTAATATTGTATTATTGAAGTTGCTGCATTGCTTGCTTTGTCCAGCTGATGAGTTTACCTTTGTGACTTCACAGAGAAGAGTTCCTCCTTGCGGAAGACAAAGTCTCAGATATTTACAAACAGTTCTGTAAGTTTATTTATTTGCCACTTGATAAAAGTAGTGCATCCTTTAGTCGTAATCTAGAAAGATCAGGCATCATTGAAAAAAAATTCAGAAAATTGTATTAAGACAAATGGTGTTATTTACTTGATGCACAATTGTTTTTGGTGAACTCGAGCACCAATGTTGAAGATTAATAGTGACTTAGTTCATTAGCTCTAGCTCAACTGGCACCTTCTCCCCTTGCAAGTGCTAGGTAGAGGGTGAGGTTGTGGTTCAAGACCCACTGGATGCGTGTGTAACTTTCCAATAATAATAAAAACCTTAGTTCATAGATAATGCAGCCTGCTTGATGATTGAATGTGCTGTTAAAGAGAACATCTGTCAATGACCCTTTTTGATTTTGCACCCTTTTATTGAGTCTGAGGCTCTAATGAAAACTCAAACATTCATTGATTATCATCTTCTTAATTTCTTTGATCAAACCCCCATAGTTTAATTTGACCCTATCATTTGACTTGATTAAGAATCTCAGGTTTGATCTTATTTTTCATATTATTCCTACCACCTTAGTAGACAATGGTTGTTATTAAAGATCAAGATTGTCATTTTGTTTTTTTTGTCTTGCACTGGTTTGGTCAAAGCTTTTTGTTTTGGTTGACACAGTTGATTATTGTCCCAATACATGTAACATGTTACCACAAATTTTCCGACCAAACATCTTCTCACCTTTGGAGTGATGGTTAATTGCTGCTCTTTCTTTTCTGTGAAGGGGCTAATATCTTAACCATCTACAGTTCTACTAGATGCTGTAGACTTCAGATCAATTACCTTGCATAGTCACATGCACCGTGCAAACACACACACACACACACCGGATGATATCTATACATTGGATTTTCACATTTTTGTTATGGGATTACAATCTCGTTACATTACTAAAGTTCCTTTCCCTTTACATAATTGATTGATGTTTGACATTTTACTTTTAGGCCTGTAAACTGAAATTAGGAGATCTAAAAGGAGCATTGTTGGACACAGACTTTGCAATGCGTGATGGGGAAGATAATGTGAAAGCTTTGTTTCGCCAAGGCCAGGTCAGTTTTTTCTTCTAGTTTATCCTCTCTCTCTCTTTCCCTCTCTTCTTCTTCTTCTTCTATTTCATCTGAAATTTATAAATCCCCCGCCCCCCTTTTTGATGTAATCGAGTACAGCAACTTTTAGTGAGAATAATATTACTAAACTTAATGACTCACATTGCTTGCCCAATTCCAACTGGAACAAGTTTAAGTTCAGTGGGCATTCTTAAATTTAGAAATGTAATTGACATTTAATAGTAATACAGTTTTATACAATTGTGGTCAAGACAGTATGATGGCAACTAAAGTGTGGAGTTAAAAGGGCATTTATTTTAATTATCTTTGATATGTATGAAGAACATTTAAGGTATACGTAAATCCGTTGGTTACGAATATAGCAACCCTGGTTTCATGTTAACCGCTGGTCCTTTTTCTTTAGGTATTTTATCATTCTGGAAATTCTATCATTGGAATCTTAATGCTTTATACCATGAAGGTTATGCGGGTTCACTTCAGGCTTTAATCCTTTTGGTTACTGAACAGGCCCTCAAGTATCATTATGTTGGTTTCAAGATATTAAGAAACTAGATTTTGTCAATGTTTTTCAATGTCAGTTTTGACTGTCACCTATTGTTATTTTCAACATGGGTATCAGCTTGAGTTTTAAATTCAAGAGTTTGATATGTATAATTGAACTATAGACCCACTAAAAAAAAAAATTGAACTATAGACCTTATCTCATTGGCTGATTTTGTACATGGTATTATGGTGGTTTTGTGATATTTTTTTTTTCAATTCTTGATGGAAATTTTCAAACTTTTGAATATTTTTATAGTCATATCAATAGCCAATTTCAAAATTCAAAGTCAACTCCTTCCACTTATAAAAACTTAGAATAAGTGGTTGAAAAATTATAATTAGGTTTATAATTGTGTTGTTACCCCATCATCTGTAAAGTTTGCTCATACTAGTCATAACATATTGCCTGCACTGTGGTGGTCTTGTGTGTTTGTTAGTATGGTAATTTCTAATCTTTGTGTTATGGTCTTGCTAATCTCAGGCATATATGGCACTAAATGACATAGACTCTGCAGTTGAAAGCTTCAAGAAGGCTTTAGACTTGGAGCCAAATGATGGTTAGTGACTTTTAACGGTTGACATTCCTTTCTTTAATATGAGAAGCAGTCTTTTAATGTTGGATTTCGATGCTGGAACATGACATGAAGACTAAGTTTAACTTGGAGCAATATAAGTTTCAGTATTGGATATTGTTAAAAGGGTTAAACTCTTGACTGTACATCATGTTTTCCGTTTTTCAGGAGGAATAAAGAAAGAGCTTTCCGTTGCTAGGAAGAAGGTCAATGAACTTCACTTTTTATATTGTTTAGATTTGACTTTATGAATAATTCATTTTTTTTTTTTTTTTTTCTTTACAAATTTTAATTTGGACATAGTTTTGAAAGCTCATAATGGTTACAGATTGCTGATAGACATGATCAGGAAAAAAGAGCTTACTCTAGAATGTTCCAATAGAGTTCTGGTCGTTATCTGGTATGCTCACATTTTGAAGAAAATTGCTTTTGATTTTTTAATTGTGAGAGTAACTTCCCATTCGTGTTCTGATGTACAGTCTGCTTTTTGTCTGGAAGGATTGGATTTGAATTGATGGGCATTTGTTAGGTTATATAGTCAGCTGGTTCAAGCTTTTTTGTTTAAAGATTTTGATTGGCTTTAGGAAACATCAGGTACAGATTTTCTGCCCCTTATTCTGTGATTATCATATGATTATATGGCCATATTATGAAATATGAGAACAAACTATTCATGATATGACAGGTCTTTGTATCTGTCAAAGATTTTCTTTTCTTTTCCGTTTTTTTTTTTTTTTTTTGGACTAGAAAACTTCTGTGACAGTGCACTGGGTTTGATGGTTGGAATAATCAGATTAAGCCAATATGTCACAATAGGAAATCTGCCTGCTAGATATTGTTTGTATTTAATAATCTTTTTGCTTACCCTTGATGGTTTGATTTATTTCAGGTTTTGTTGGAGGACAAGATTAGGTTGCCTGATGTTATGAGGAGACAAATCAGAAAACTCTAGCTTGAACCAATTTTTGTGATTTTGTCAAACTAGCCTTATAGCACTTTATTGCTTACTTGAACTATATTGCCATGTACAATATTCATCTGAATCATCCAAAAAATCTTGTCATTTTTCGTACAAAAAAACTTTTTATTTTATGTAAAATTGATGGTTTCTCTTCTTTTTGAACTTTTTATTGTTATTACTACTTGATCTTCCGAACTGTTGTGGTGGTTTTCCCTGATCAGACATAGTTGGTTTGGCTCGAGTTTTAGGGAAAGCTTTCCATCTCTTGTTAACTGGGGCTCTCACTCTGATACTTGGAACTTGTTCTTCTGCCTCCCTTTTTGTGAATCCATCCCTAATTTTCTTTTCCTCTTTGAGTCCCCTTCTCTGCAATTTGCTGTGTGAGTTGAAATCTTTCAGTCTTGTTAAAGCTAAGTTTTGGCTTGCCTCAGCAGCAAGCTTCTATTCCATGGACATAGAGACACGCCAACCCACAAGTGATGTTTTTTCTTCAGCTCTTCCTTTCAACGTGTAGTAGTCTTCATGACTGAGTTGGACAATGGTATCATCCTTCTCTGAACAATTAATGTAGTGAAGTGCTTCAGCTGCAGATGCTCCAAAAGCTTCTGATTCTAATTGTGCAGCTTGAAGCTTGAGTTGCAATGTCCGAAGAGTTTGCTTCTTTAGGCACAGGACTTGTTTCAGTTTTAACCTTGCTTGCGGTTCTTCATCTGTTTCCAGCTTGAGCCTTTCCATCTTTTCACGTGTTTGATCCAAAGCCTGGCTTATTTCATTGATCATCTTTGTCGCCTTGAGCTCTTCTTCCTTTTTGGATATAATGCATGTGTTGGTGCTCTCCAGTTGTGACTCAAGCTCTGAGACGATGATATTTGATCTTGTAGATTGATTTTTGGCATTTGCAAAGTTGGATTTCAGTCTTTCAAGCTCATCAATGAGAGGCCTGGAGTCTAGCCATGACTGCATGGCGTTGTCTTTAGCTCGTTTCAGTTCTTCCTTTGTCTTAATCAGTTCAGCCATCTTAGCCTCCAATGTGCTGCTTGAGCTTTCTCGTGGGTCTCTTGTTTTGTGTGATTGGTTCTCTATTCTTTCTTCATCATATGACTCCATTTGCTCTTTGCATAAAAGGGAAACTTTTGGGTGACTCTTGTTTTGAAGTATATGCATATTTCATGTATTTTAATAGTGAATTTTTGTTTGGATGGGTTTTCCAATCCAGCTTTCGTTTAAAAAATATTTTACGTGCTTAGAAGAGTTCTACGAGTTTCCTATATTGGCTTTGTTTATACCGAGTCTCTATTTGAGATGTCCTATCTGTCGATTTTGCATGCCAGTTGTGCCGAGTGTGTTTGGGGCTAGTAAGTACATTTGGTCTCTTCCTTGGGGCTTTGATGAACACCTAAATAATTTGGTTTGTTAAGTTCAACGAGAGAATTTACTGCTTTGTTTGGGTAGCAAGA
The DNA here is from genome assembly GCA_907173295.1 of Fagus sylvatica. NCBI lineage: Eukaryota > Viridiplantae > Streptophyta > Magnoliopsida > Fagales > Fagaceae > Fagus > Fagus sylvatica. Next base: position 6,312,949 of record OU015768.1, read on the forward strand.
ACAGTAAGTGGTTGGATTCCGAAAACTTAATTTGATGCAAACCAAATTGTGTCTTATTGGGTCTTTAGAACACATGATCAGAAAGCACTAGAATATTCTAGATAATTAATCAGATTAATATTATATTATTTGGAGAGCTTCATTGTTCTTGCCGGAGCTTCCTTTCTTCCGCTAGCAGTTTGGCGAAGTTGGCAAGAGCTTCTTCATTAGTACCTTCGCCCTCAATTTCTTCAAACTTGCCAGTATCCAAATTCGCTCTTGACACTGGCTTCTTCAATAGCTCTTTCCCAATCTTTACAAGCCTTTGTAGATTCTTCATGGTAGCAATATCAACTGACGCGGTATCTCCAGTTAATTTGTCATCCTAGGTTCATATTTTACATAAGAAAATTTTAATAGCATTAGCATATGGTCATAAATTATGTCAAAACATTTAGTATATGTGGCCATTTGGTACCTGGATACGGAGGTAGTTCTTGCAATTGAGGGCTTGGAAGATGGTGGACACGTGAAAGTCGACCGCATCAGAACTTGAGTACATAAATGCGTCGAGCAATGGTGATGCACCGTTGTCATATCCCCATTTGACCCAACCCCATTTTGATACTATGTCTGCGGTATACTTCTCTTCACGCTTTGCCTCACCCGTTCCCAAAGATAGAACTAGCATTCTCTTGCAGTAATCCTTTGGCTTTACGTCATTTAACTGAGAAGTATGCATGAAAATTTCTTTCCAAATCTGGCTTATGGCCATCATCGTCTGTGGACTTGGTTTACAATATTGGATTAGAGAACTTGCCAACGTGATTAAATGACTCAAATTTTTATTTTATTTTATTTTTGTCTTTGATATATCAAATGAGCACTTACGGGATTATTTGCCGCAATCCCACCATCAATGAGATTAAAATTGCGAGTGTTTCCTTTGTCATCCTTTGTCTCAAAATAGTGTGCTGGAAGAAAAGTGGGTGCTGCACTGGTGCCGATGCAAATATCAGCTAGCTTAGCGTTCTTCAAATCATTCAGTTTTGCCTGTACAAAAGATTAGACAGGTTGAGACCATGTAATGAACTTAATTCCTAGTTCCTAGCCTACCTAATTATTGTTATACTCATACATCGTCCGTTGAAAAGACCACTGTCTGAAAGAGCTTGATATCGAAGGTTGGTATGATCACATTTGTAAGAGTCTGATTAAGAGTTAGGTTGCCAAGTAACTCGTCTGTCAATGACCGCAGGTATTTCCCGTCGTACCTTGGTCCCTTCATGTCACAGATCTTGCCACCCAATGTAGTAATGAAATTTTTGCAACTAGTTCCATAAAAACGTCAGAAAAAATGGCACTTACCATTTGTTGAGTTATTTTGAGAAATGATCTCTTGCCTTAGTGGTTTCATTAAAAGTTACCTCTTTTGGGGAAAAATCTTGGGAGATTGCTCTAAATAGAACTTGGTGATGTTCTTTGCAGCATACATCGGCCTGTTCTCCTTGTTTGGAGCTGTAAGCATGGTAGTGACTAGTCCACCTGTACTTGTTCCTGCAATTATGTCGAAATAATCTGCAATCCTTGCATTGGGCCCGTCCAATTCCTAAACAGAACAAAGATACACGAACATTATAAAGCAGAATAAAAAATATTAGGTGGCTATGGCTGATGACGTACCTGAAGCTTGGATTCAAGAAATTCGACGAGGGTCCCGGGGATAATTCCTCTAATGCCACCTCCATCGATGCTCAACAGAGTCACCATCTTTACCTTTGTAAATCCAGTATAGGCATTATGATTCAAGAAAGCTTTTGATATTAAAGTATCAAATTAATTTCAGTTTGATTCTGTTGTGTAGCAACTATGTGTGTGTGTGTGTGTGAAATTTAAAAATACTATGTTAAATTATATATAGCTCACGGAATAGTGATTAATGAACAATTTACATAAAATATTTTATGAACACATTTTTAAGAAACCCTAGTGTCACATTTATTATTATCTATATTTTTTTTTAAAAAAAAGTACTTATGAAAGGTATGTGAACACAATATTTGTAACTATAGCATGATATTTAAATGGTTTTATGTTTATAAATTGATAAATCACATGGCAAATATAATAACACAATATGAATTTATAATGATATTTATAATCCAAATGACAAACTATTAATTTTAAATTTTGAAAGGGACCTAAACCATTTTAACTTAAAATAAAGATAAATATATTGTTTTTTAAAAATATTTTGGTTCTACAATACCGATACAAAAGATAAGATATTAATTATAAAACATTCAACGGGGCCAAAAATAAATTTTTTTTTTAATTTTTTGATTTAAGAAGAATCTGAGGGAGGGAGAGCAAAAGTCAAATACATGCTGCTTGGTACGACATTTTATGTAACAAAGAGATCATTGAGATTAAGCCCAAAGTCTTATTATATTCCAATAATTAGCTCCAACTCAAACTTTACTTAGCTAACTTTTTGATAATACAGAGATGTGCCTTTTTATTCCAATGAGAGGCTTGAAAATTATAATGGATATTACTTTTTTTCCCGCTAAATAAAATGAAGGAGAAATTCTATAAACTATAATGGATATTACTTGATTGAATATTAGGTCATCTACTATCTTATAGTTGTTGTTGTTGTTTATATATATATATATAATTTAATTTCTTTTCTTTTCTTAGGCTTTTTTTAAAAAAAGAAAAAAAAAGAAAAGAAAAGTCAAATGCAAAGGATGCACATGAATGAATGGGTTATTAAAAAAAAAAAAACGCACTTGCCCAATTTTGTAATCGATGCCTATCAATGGTTTCCAAACTTTTAAAAAAGGAAAAAAAAAATTCTTCTTCTTGAAAAACAATTCATTCTTACACTTCATTTGTTTTGACCAAAACATTTTCTAAAAATGCTCGTTTTCTAGAAAATTTATTCATTTTCTTGTGTTTGATTGCAACATTAAAAATAAGTTAAAAACATTTTATGTTATTTGGCTCGCATAGAATATCATTATTTTTTCAATTCCAAATAATTATATAAACAAAACTTCCATTTGTGAAAACAAAGCCAAAATAGGAATTTTTTTTTCTTTCTTTCGATTTTTAGGCCAATTGGGAACTTTAAATTGAAAAACATACTTCAAATACGTCATTTACATGGAAAATTAAGTGAGAAAGTAACTAGTCTAAGCCAAAAAGTCATTTGAAAAAAAAAAAATCAATGCCAAGTCACCGATCCATATGTCGAGAGGATATAAATTTTCTATCCCATTTTTTATGTTCCATTTTATATTCTACCAATTACAACTCACCACGTGTTTTTTTTTTTTCCTTATAAAATAACTAAGATTTAAAATGAAAATAAATCAAACACAATCTGACAATATTATATTGTAGTTAGTGAAGTATAGAGTAGGACATAGAAAGTGAGATAGAAGATATTCATTCCAATTAAGAATAAATTATTTTGTGAGATTTTATATTTTTGTGATATGGACTTTTTTTTTTTTTATAATAATTTTTTTTGTGATATGATTTAATCTTTGATGTTCTTCTTCATTTTTTTTTTTTTTTTTTTTTTTTTTTGATGAAACTAAAGTTTTATTGAAACCAAACAAACATTATACAACCCTACTATGAGGGAAACAAAACCCTACAATGAGGACGGCAAAAGTGACATACATCACAGTTAAAAACCCTACAGAGGGTCGAAAAAACATCTTATCTTTACCTTGGGTAAAAAGCATAAGACAAAAATTCTCCTACTCTAAACTCTGAAGTTTTATCGGTAACCAGATGGGAAAAAATGGGGGGAAATAATAGGGTATTTTATCATGGATGAACCGAACTCCAAGGTCGAAACTAATGAATAAAAACCAAACCAAAACAAACCAAACAGAACCCAGATCTTTTCTTTACCTTGGGTATCGCCGGCCTCCACTCATTCCAACTCCCTTGGCTCATAAAGAAAATGAAAGCCAAAACCACTATTCCAGATAATGCCCGCCGCAACCCCTTTGAAGGTTGCCTCCTCACAGTCACAGGCAACTCAGAGTTCTCTTCTGCTGTCCGCCACATTCTCAGGTACCGCCCCGGGGAACTGTTTTCCCAAGAAAATTTTAATAAAAAAGCAAAGAAGTTACTTTTTTGTGGGGGTGGGGGGTGGGGGGCGAAGATCAATTTTGGAGCATCTATATATATTACAGATCCAGAGGTGGGGGTTGAATCTGTAATAGAGGTGGGGTTTTGGGTTTGAATAATTTTATAATTTTGTATGAAATGATTTATTATTTTGGGGTTGAATTTTGCGGGGGAAAGAAGAGACAAGAGATCTTGTGTGAACACTGAGGGTAGTAGTTTAATAGGTGCATGTTACTAGTTCCATTAAATTATGAACAAAGTCAATCAGTGTAGGAAAATTCCTAATAGTGTTATAAAAAAAATAAATAAATAAAGAGCCAAGAAAAGAGAAGTATGAGAAGAAGATTATATTTGGACTATTTCTGTAGGTGGTCATCACACACATTTCCATTTGATACAGAAATGAATCTACAACAATTTAGTTCAATGCTCCTATTTATAGAACTTCATAGCCAGAATGAGCACGTAAACTTAGTAAGGAAGGCAATAATGCCTAATTAAACTTAGTAAGGAAGGCAATAATGCCTAATGCTCTTTAAAGTAGGAAGGCAATAATGCCTAGTGTTGGGTAAAGTATGAAGGCAACAAATGGGTGTGTTGCCCAATACAACACTCTCCCTTAAATGACCACTTACTAAAAATATATATCATTAAAATCTTGCCAAGGAAAAACCCAATAAGATAAAAACCAGTGGTAAAGGAAAAAGAGTACAGTATTCTTGTGAATCTTTAAGAGCATTATTATCATACTCCTCATTTTTTTTGCCAATTGGGTTCTAAAAAACCCACTTTTGCTAGTTTAGCTAAAACACCACTCTATCAGACTCTCTATTCTAACTTTACTATTCTATTTTTTAATATATTCTTATTATTTTATTTATTTTTTCATAACTCCCAAAATACCATCCTTTCTCATTTTTCTCTTCCCTTCTTCTATGCACCCGTAGGATATTCCCTCTCTCTTTTTTTTTTTTCCTTTCCTTTTTTCTCCTCCACCCACGTACACCTCCCCTCTTTTTCTTTTTTCTCCTTTTTTTTCCCATCACCCACGTACCCCCTCCCTTTTCTCTCATTTCCTCCCCACTTCCTTTCCCCTTCATTTGCTTCTTTTTTTCTTTCTCTCTTTCTTTCTCCAGTTCGTCCCCGCCCCCCCCCCCTCATTTCTCTTTTTCTTTCTTTCTCTCATTTTCCAGTTCGTCCCCCCCCCTCATTTTCTTCTTTCTTTCTTTCTCTCATTTTCTTTTCTCTCAGCGTTGCTTTTTTTTTTTTTTTGGTTTTGAGCCTCCATCTTTAGCCTCCATCTTTACTGCCACTCACCATCATCAAACAGTTTTGAGCCTCCATTTTTTTTTTCTTTTTTCTTATCAGTTTTGGAAGAGCTTTCTAATTTCTCTTTTTAAGCCTTTGATTTTTTTTTTTTTTTGGTTTGTGGGTTTTTGTTTGGGGTATTGAAGATTTAGATCCGTACAGTGTTTGTGTTGTTTTTTTCGTTATTATTGGCGCGGGAGACAGTTTGCAAGAGAGAGAAAAAAGCCTTTTTTATTACCCGAATGATGAACAGTAACTCCTTGAGTTGGGCAAGCTACTGTTCATCAGCTTCGGATTTTCACTCATCTGAGGAGGCTGATGCTGCGTGTTTTGGCTGCCTTCTCCTTATATTTTGTTGTTTTCAGCTGAATATTGAGTCTGATAATAATGCTCTAAGTGCCTTTAGATGGCCTCATTAAAACCTTGCAAAGGAAAACCCAGTGGGAAAAAACCTTAGCGAAGAAAAAAGAGTACAATCAGCACATATCCTTTAGAATACTTACTCCCCCTCATGAGTACATAGATCTTCAATTGTCAATGAAAAGATCCTTATGTCGACGCATGCCAATATTATGAACAATCTTTTGGAATGTCTAAGTTGTCACTTGATCGTATCTATTTGACATTAATATCATCGCTCTTCTAGAGCTTATGTGTATAAAATAATTTTTGGTGAGATGTGTTTGCTTCATGAATTGCTATATCTTTATTCACTTGATAAATCTTCATGTAATAGTAGTGTTGTCACAAGTGAATAGTATTCTGTTTCTGATCGTCATTGGTATGGATTAGAAAGATATCATGCGTCTGTATTTCCCATTAACTGTGGATTTGATTTAAAAGTTCAAGTGCAATTTTCAAAATACATTAGAGTATTAATTACACTAATATATGATACTTCATGACCAAGAATTTATTCGTCCTCTTCTTGAGGGCGAAAATGGCCCTTCATCAAGTGACCAATCAACTATTGGAGTATTCAAAAAATAAGTTTTATTCATATGAAACTGCTTCAAGACTTCCTCTGTGTATATTGACTGGTGAATAAGGATTCCATTTGGAAAGTGTTCAACTTACAAGTCAAGACAAAATTTTTTTTTTGTTTTACACAGATTTTTTTCACCTCAAGCTTATTTTTTAAATGATTGGTGGTTTTGTGAACTCTTCAGGAGTTTCCACAACATATACCGCAATAGTAGCAAATTGGGATTCTCATTCCTTAATGCATGGACAAATATGGATTTTTCTTAAATAAATATTCGCTAAGACAATTGTACCACATGCACCCAGATTGCTTTGAACCATATAGGAATTTTTGTTACTTGGTAGAGTATATCTTTCAGGGATTATATGTTTTAGGCATTTCATATTCTTCAGGGATTATATGCTTCATGCATTCCATATCCTTCAGGGATTTTATATGCTTCAAGAATCTTTGTTACTTGGTAGAACATATCCTTCAGGGATTATATGTTTCAGACATTTCAAATCCTTCAAGGACGTTCAATAATTCATATAGATATGCGCATATCCAATTTTTCTATAACTACTAAGCTAATCAAAATTCTAAATGAAATTGTATCAATTACAAGAGCATATATTTCTTTTATAATTATACTCGATTTTTGCAAGAAACCTTATTACATAAGTCATACTTTGTACTTCATAATTTTATTAAATTTTCGTATAAATACCCACTTATATTTAAACAAGCATTACATCTTCAGGTGTGTGGACTACTGGTCCAAATACTTCATATTTTACTCATGAGTTTAGCCTTATTTCAATTCCACATATGCCAATAATTTCTACGTCGACACTTTTCGACTGTTTGTGGTTCAAATTTACTATTATTACTTCGGGTGATGTTAAGAGCAAATATATTGTCGACAACTATTTTATTTTTATCCTATATATCTCCTATTTAAATAAGATATCGAGATCTTGAAATTTCAGGTACCTATTTCTCTTCAGGAGATTCCACTTCAGGGGATAACTCTTCAGGAGTTTTCTCTTTTGGATGTTTATATTCAGGAGATATTGTGCACAATTTTGGATAGATTAATTACCTTGTTGCCTGTTTCATGAGTAGAACCTCTTCAGGAGCTGTGATTTGCTTTTCTTATGTTTTCCTTTTCTGGAAAATCTTATCTTTAGCATTGACAAATCTTTCACGCTCCAAGCTTGTCTTAGATATACTTACTGCTATATCAATTAATTTACCTTCAGGGAATTCAATCCCTACTGGGGTATTAACAGCTAGAAATGGGATTTAAAATTTTCTTATTGTTAGTGAACACATGTAATAATTGGTTAGCAATACCTTACAAACAAATAATTTTTTGAACTTACAGTTCACATTGATTTGTGTAAGGATCAAGATAAGATAGTTTTTATCATGCTTCTGGCAACAAATTTTCTCCCCGTAATGGTGGGGAGACTATGATTGTATACAATGAAATTCATATCAAAATATAATCAACCAAATATCATAAATTCAAAACATGTAAGCACATAATCAAGATACAATCATTACTATTATTGCAATAAAGAAATTAGATCAATTTGAGATATGATGTCCCTTACCGTGTTCCTGAAGTGCAAATTAATTAAACAATCAGGAAAAGATATGGGTGGACACCCATATACAAGTAAATCTCTCTCTTCCATCATACAAAGTCGCTGGAATATTAAGAGTGTATGCCAGAAATCTTTCCAACGACTTAGGGGATGAGAAAGATGCTTCACCTAAGAATGATCAAAGATAATCTTGCTTCGTAGGAATTTGATAAAAAATAATCTTATTTCTGTCTGAGAACATTAAATTTTTTATTTTATGAATCAGTTTGTGATGCTGCATCTTTTTAGAGTATAATCAGAAGAATTGATGAGAGAGTAAGATCTGAGAGGTGCGATATGCAATGGAAAACAGAAGCGAATTTATAAGATAGACACGCAGGTGAATGAACAGTTCAGAAGGCGCTACATGTCTGGCTTATCCAATCACACACGCCAAAGACACTGATGATTTAGGAAGTTTGAAAAATAATAGCTGCTTTTTCAAAAAAGATCTTGTCGACACATCGAGTCATGAGTCAGTAACTTTTCCATATACTTTAAATCTCAAATTTTAACAAACGTTGAAATTTGAGGAAAAGGTGTCTTGGGAGTTGGATGACAGGTAATCGCATAGACTGTTTTCGTTTCATTTAAAAATCTAAAGTTTATTTATCACACTCTCGTTTTCAATGAACTTCATTCATCATTTTTAAAATTTCATCTTAATCTCTCATTAGATTTTCTAGGATGGTTTCCTCTTCTTCTCAAAACAACCTTGATGCAATTAATTTAAATGATGTGCCTAGCGCAGCGCTAGAGATCTGGTGTCCATACTTCCTATCCCCGAACGGCCCTGTCATGGTAACTGATTCCATGATGCTTAGTGGTATAACTGCAACGGCAGTAGTTGCGGGTCTCCTCACTCCAGAGGATAGAAGAGTATTGGTTGGGAAGACAGATCCTCAAACCATTAATGACTCAATGGCACTCACTATTCAGTGTGTTGCCTCTGTTTTTAACAAGGGACGACGTCTGCATGTTATAAATCATGAAGCTCGAGCGCTATGCTCCTAAGTTACCATTCTGCAGCGGTTACTCAAAAACAACAAGAAAAAAGTAGGGGAGCTTAAAAAGGAAAATAAAGGACTAAAAAATCTCGTGGATTCTTATGCTAATGATTTAGTAGCACGGTCCACAGAATAGAGTAAGACCACAACCGAGCTTTAAAAGCAATACAAGAGGCTACTGGTTGAGGTGAAAGAATTGGATTCTCGTCCAATTCCCTAAAAAAATAAATGTAGTGGCCTCCTTTTTCTAATATAATCATGTTTGTTAAGGATGAGCTTACTTCACCTTTCATGCATGGACATTCACACATACATACATATAACTGGACATACAATCTAATGTTCAAAATTAAATGAATAAACATAAAATCTTTCCCAAGAGAATTAATTTAATCGGATTACTTTACTCATACCGAGTTCTTTATTGTATAGGAATGATCCTCTTGGAGAAGTTTCATGAGTATGTCAGCCCATTGATGTACTTAACAAATTCAAGTACAACGTGCCCATCTTTTGCACATGATCTTTAAGAAGATGGTGTTAAATCTCAATATATGCAATTTAATAAGATTCATTAAACATAAAAAAATGTAATAATGATCAAGAAGAATATGTTAACTGATATAGATATTCAACCAACAATCAAATTACTAATTATCCATTTGTATACTAGAAGAAATCAAATAAGTGACATCCATTTTATTTAGGATATCAAAATAACTCATGTGATCTTCTGGATCAACAAAATTTATTGTTAATAATTTTATTGCAGGTGGTAAGGTGTAATATCCCTTTTGAGAGAATATTCGAGTACATCCGTTTTGATTTTATTCATACCACTTCTATGTCCATGACCCTTTAATTATCAAATGAGGTTTCATTCACTTTAGAGAATGGTATATAACTGGTCGGATAGAACTTGTGGATTTTTAGCAAAATCTTATTATTTTGTTTAACCAATAGAAGGCAATATATTAGTTCAGAGTTCTTTTTGAACTTACGTGCTGATAACGTGTTATAAAATAAAAGAAATAAAAAGCCAAGAAAAGAGAAGCATGAGAAGAAGATTATATTTGGACTATTTCTATAGGTGGTCATCCACACACATTTCCATTTGATACAGAAATGAATCTACAACAATTTAATCCAATGCTCCTATTTATAAAACTTCATAGCCGGAATGAGCATGTAAACTTAATAAGGAAGCCAATAATACCTAATGCTCTGTAAAGTAGGAAGGCAATAATGGCTAGTGTTCTGTAAAGTAGGAAGGCAACAAATGGGTGTGTTGCCCAATACATGTTTTACAACAAATAGTAATATGATTTTTTAGATGGTTTATAATAACTCGGGTGGATTTGGATTCAAGTAAACTAAACTCTAACCTTAACAGATCAAAAAAAGGAAACTCTAACCTTAAATTATTCTCAATTTGTACTTAAATAAGTAAAATGCTCGATAGAGATAGATATTTTATATAGATATATAATCTAATCTCTCTATTAGTATTAAAATCTATATATCTATATCTATATAATATATAATAGCAGAAGACATGAGCGTTAAAACCAATAATGTATGACATCATGACAAGTGGCATGTCTATCTATTATTTAGATTTCTCAAGTGATACGTTGATTTAATAATTTGACTTAATACAATTTATTTATCAAACGATAAACACCAATTATTTTTTTAAATTAAAAAAAAATACAAACGACTGTGTATTTTTTTGTTATAAAAAAACAGATAATAGTGAATTATTTAAAATAAGTCTCTTATAAAAACAGATAATAAAAAAATTCTTTAAAAGATAATAACAAAATCTTTAAAAGAAGTCTCTTACTACTAAAAGACATCTTAATAAAATATCATAATAAAAAGCTTAAAATAAGTTTCCTACTACTAAAAGACATCTTAATAAAAAAATTTAAATTGGTCTCCAACACAAAGTTATGATGGAAGTAGAAAACCGTTTCAATAATAAACACAATTAAAAATGACGTGATATTACATAAAGAAAAACCGTTATGATATTTTATTTTATTTAAAAAAAAAAAAAGAAAAAAAAAAGGGAAAATGATGTTTACCTCTTTTTTTTTATTTTTGGCTAAAAGACATCTTAATAAAATATCATAATAAAAAACTTTTAAATAAAAAAGATAATAACAAAATCTTTAAAAGAAGTCTCTACTACTAAAAGACATCTTAATAAAATATCGTAATAAAAAACCTAAAATAAGTCTCCTACTACTCAAAGACATATAAAATATCATAATAAAGAGTTTAAATTGGCCTCCAACACAAAGTTATGATGAAAGTAGAAAACCCTTTCAATAATAAACACAATTAAAAATGACGTGACATTACATAATTAAAAACGGCTATGATAGATTTTATTTTATTTTTTTAAATGTTTATTGACTCTTTTTTAAAAAATTTGGTATAAAAAAATAAAAATTTCAACACCAATTTTTTTTTTCTTTTAAAAAAAGAGTCGTAAACATTTAAAAAAAAAAAAAATCTATCATACACATTTTATAAACAAATCTTAAATAAATCTCCTACTACAAAAAGATATCTGAACAAAATATATTTCTCTAAGAGAAATTAAAACAATTATGTCAAACATCTTTAAAAAAAAAAATTCTAAAATGTCAACACCAAAATTTCTAAAAAAGGAGCCGTAAATATCTTTTAAAAAAAAATACACCAAATTTTTTTAAATAAAATAATAGTAATAGATAAAGAATATTGTGGTGTTAGTGTATTAGGAGTACTATTTTTTAGTGAAAAGACATTGTTTGGTGCACAAGTATTTAATATATCATTTGATGACTAGACAGAAGAAAGATAAATAGAACACATTAAATTGAAGGATCCATATTCTTACATAATCTACTTACGTAACATCTCAACAATGGTAATTTGGTACAAGTTTTGTTCTTCTACTTCTTTTTCTTTTTTATTTATTTATTTTTTCTATCATCATGATCTATTTTTATTTTTGTGTTTTTGTACGTTTATATAACTACAAATCTACAAGGGGCTTTAAACAATGGTAATCTAGTATAAGTTTTGTTCTTCTATTTCTTTTTCTTTTTCATTTATTTATTTTTTCAAACATGATCTTTTTTTTTGGTGATGTTTTTGTACGTTTATATGACTGCAAGAGGTTCTAAGAAGCAATTGAACTAAGGTTATCTTTTATTTTTTGCTTGATTATAACTTATTTTCTATTTTATCAGTTAAAGATAACCATTTTTTCTCAATTATTATACATTATCTAATTTTTTTTTTATTTTTCTGTTATTAGTGCAATTCCATCTATTTGTTATCATTAGTTTTATTTTTTTATGGAACATATTTTCCATAAAATAATTCTGAATATATATTTTGATCATATACACCTTATGTGTTTATATAGAATTTTTTCCATATATTGCATGGGTTATATGCTAGTATCAATAAAAGTGGAAGCTAATTAACACCGATCGAGCACATACACCGCTCTGCTAAGCAAACTAGATCCTTAATTATAGGAAAACATAAAGAAGAAAACAGCGGAAGCTAAGCAGAGCTTGGATTGTTTAGTGTAAAGTACAAGTGTACAACGTTGACATGATTTACTTATTCAGATTGAAAAAGATTGGATTCTCTTATTCATAAATTGAGGTTTCTAGGACTGGTCCAACTTAGAAAACAAGACCAGACAACGTTGTTCAAATTAGATTTGATAATCCTTCTTGCAATCCTCTTCCAAATGCTCTCCAACCTTAAGCCAAGTGGCAGTCGGGCAGCCTCCTCCGATGAAGTATGTCATAGAATGACACGTACGTGCTGCCAATTTATACTAGGATTCTAGTAAACACATTTTGGCTTCGAAAGTTCGACTAATATATTATGTATATTTTCATTGATGGAAAATGATAAATGTATATCTTCAAAAATCAAATCACTAACCTAAGAAAATATTTGAAATACAAAATTAAATAACTAATGAGATAATTGATTTGATAGAAACAATAAGTTATGTGTGGTTATGTTATACGCTTTTTCATTTAAATTTTAACTTATTTAGTTTATATATAATTTTTTAAAACTTCACATTTTTTTTTTTTAGGTATAAGTATACTTTAATACACTTTTAGAAAAAAAGAAAAAAAAAAGAGTGCTAAATTGGATTGCACCAGAGATTTTGATTTGGTGAAAGGATTCATATAAGAAGAAGCAGAGGTGGCCCACATTTTTTTTTTTTTTTTTTTTCTAAAATTTGAGATTGAACTTGATTTGCTTACTAGTTACTAATTAAACAAATAATAACAATTTTTTCCAAGTCAAACCTAATTAATTGTTCATAAATAACTCCGTTTATTTTTTTTCATTAAAAAAAAAATAATAATAAAAAACTCCGTTTATTTACAATTTTATTTTTTTTGATAAGTCCGTTTGTTTACAACTTTAAATTAAATAGACCATGTCTAGCACATTTCATAATGACCGCATGATCTAGATTCCACTAAAGCAACTGCTTAGAACGTAAAAGACTTGAAAAATCATGGACCCAAGCTGCACCCAAAAATCATAACTTAACCTGTTCTCTTTTTTATTTCTTAAAAAAGTTATTCTTTTTTGTCCTTTTTTTTATTCCTGGTGGCTCCCAAAAAGGGAACGGTGGTGATTAGGTATGTCGGGGAGATAAGTTTGGCCATTGATATAGGCATATAGCACGAAACTTATTCCACGATATGTCCTTTAAAGGAGAATTAAGAAAAGAGTATGCAATTTCGAATTGTAAAGCTATTCATATAACTTTTGAAATCGATGTTCTAATTCTAAGGGTTATTAATTTTTAGGGTACAGTCGTTTAAACCAACAAGTTTCTTACTTTCTACTATAATTAGCTTCATGACTTAAGGTTTTAGATTTATGAGTTTTTTAGTGTAGGACATGCTTCGCAAATCTATACTATATACAAAAAATGGTATGGAGGACTAGGCATACATTGAGCCAATGTCATAAGCACCACACTCTCTTCATGCTCAATTTCAACGACATGGTTTCATGTTTCTAATTTTGATATTTTTGTTATCAAATAATGATTTTTGTGATTATGATTCTTCAAATTATATGCGATTTTTGTTCATTTAAATTGATTTTATATTTTGGTTTTGCTTTGATTTGTTTGTTGTCTAATATTTTCTTGCATCTCTCTCCCTCTCTCCCTTCCATGCGTGGTGTCAATGTTTGGCGATAACTAATTAATCTTAAATATATTCTTTTTTTTTTTTGCTAAATATGTGGAATATATTCTTTGACTTTATATACTGATGACTTTTCATTCTGTATATATTTACATATAATTTGTTTACAAGTATCTATATTACATATGATTTGTTTACAAGTGTCTATTATAGTATTATCTCTTTCTTTTTATATTGTATTATGTTATGATTGTGTAAGTTTCACAAAGCCTCCATTTATTTTGTTGTAAAATATTTTCTAGCAAATATTTTGAACATTTTTTAATTTTTGCTTTGTTGTAAAACCTTGGTAAGCCCTAGAAATGTTTTTTGTTGATAGGAAAACACACTTTTTGTAGTTTTTTTTTATTTTATTAAATATATATGTGCCTCTATTTATCAAATTAATTAGCCACTTACAGGATTATTTGCAGTAACTCCGCCATCAATGAGATTGAAACTGTGAGTGTTTCCCTTAGCATCCTTTGTCTGAAAGTAGTGTGCTGGAAGAAAAGTGGGTGCAACAGAGGTGCTGACACAGATATCTGCTAGCCTGGCGTTTTTCAAATCATTCAGTTTTGCCTATACAGAAAATATAGACCGGTATAAGAGTTGTGATCATGTAACTTCACAATATTTGTGGACACAATTTGATGAACTTTAATTCCAGCCTATTTATACACTCATACATCATTGGTTGAAAAGATCACTGGCTGAAGAAGCTTGATATCAAAGGTTGGAATGATCACATTGGTTAAGGTTTGATTCAAAGTTAGATTTCCAAGTAGCCCGTCTATCAATGACCGCAGGTACTTCCCGTCATACTTGGGCCCCATCACAGCACCGATTAAGTTTGCACCGAACAAGTTTGTCACTGAACTCACAAAACTTTTGTGACTGGTTCCATGAAAGCAACTTTAATTTAATAGAAAATAATGGCATTTACCTTTCGTTGAATTCCCTTAAAAATGGTAAAATCTAAAAGAAAAGGGTTTCAATTTGGCGTTGAAATTAACCTGCTCTGGGGAAAAATCTTGGGAGTGTGCTCCAAATAGAAGTTGTTAATGTCCTTTGCAGCATACATGGGTCGGTTGTCCTTGTCCGGAGCTGTAAGCATGGCGGTTACTAGTCCACCTGTGCTTGTTCCTGCAATTACGTCAAAATAATCTGCAATTCTTGCATTGGGCCCATCCAATTCCTAGACAGATCATACATACACAAAAATTATAAAACAAAATAACAAAGAAGAAGAGGTTGTTATAGTTGGTGAAGTATATATACCTGAAGCTTGGATTCAAGAAAGCCCAAGAGGGTTCCGGGGATAATGCCTCTAATGCCACCTCCATCAATGCTCAACACAGTCACCATCTTTCCCTTCGCAAAACCAGTTGCCGTTTTTATTCAAAAGAGCTTTTGATATTCAAATGTCTTTTAGCAAATTAATGTCAGTTTGGAGGATAGAAAAGTGAGGATAAAAAATATTTGCATGTATGTTTAGTTTGATTGAGAACAAAAATAAAAGGCTAAAAAATATAGTTCATATGAATTTACTATTATATTCTTATTATATAGTACAATAGTAAAATATTTTTTTAGTAGAAGCATAGTGAAAAATTAAAAGAAATAAAACTTATCAAAAAAGAAAAATTAAAAGAAATAAAAAATAAATAGCAACAAGGTAATTACAAAGTCACGGTTTTAAAAATTAAAAATTCAGCAACTTAAAAATGGAGGGCAAAGAAGTCTTTTTAACTTCAAAACCCTCCCAACCAAAGCTTTTCTCTCCCATTTTGTGGGCCAAAGAAAACTCTCCGACCCCACCTCTTTTCCGGCCACTTTTTCCTCCCATTTCTCTTTAACCAAAAGGGAGAAAACACATATTTTCTCTCCATATTTCTCTTCCTCTTTCTTTTATCTCCATTCAAACAGACCTTAATGTCGTATATCAAGCATATACCCAGATTAACTTCAAACTTTAGATATTTACAATACATATGAAAACAATATTAATTATATATCAATTCAGATTGTAACTATAGGGACACATTTATTGATTTGGTCAAGCCATTTAGTCTAAGACTCAGTATTGACTGAAATGGGAAAATAGATATTTAGAAAAAGGTTGATGGGTTGAATTGGGTTCAACATTTTTATTTTTGAAGCTCAAGTTAGGTCGAGTTCGGGTATAACTTATTACTATTGATTTATTTTATGTAAAAAGTTCAATTTTATAAATACAGTTATATTTATGAAAAAAAAGTTAAATTTTAAAAAACCATTCATAACCAAATAAACAAAATAAGCTCCCAAATGACCTTAACTAAGCAAGTATTGATTCGTAGATTATTTTGGTTAAAATAAAGAAAAAATAAAAAGCATTTCTTTAGCAGCCAAACCGAGTAAAACTCCAAGATCCAAACTAATAAATAAAATCCAAACGAAACGTTTATCTTTTTACCTTGTTTATCGCGGGCCTCAATTCAATCTGACTTTGTTTGCGCAAAACAAAAACGAAACGCAAAACTGATATTCCACAAAATGCCCACAACAACACAATTGAAACTTGCTTCCGCCACAACACAAATGAAACTTGCGCCATCCAAAGATCCGACGCTCTCCGCCTCATTCTCAATCACCACCCAGTGTCAGAAATGTGAAGAATAGAAAATAACTTTTATTTCTATTTGTCTTGCTGAATACAATGATACGTACTTGTTTAAATAGATACAAGAGGCTAGACTAAGTATGGAAATAACAAAAATAAGGAAAATAAATATTTACAGATCATTGACTATTCCTAGAATTGTGGTGATGATTCCATGACTGATTTTGTGTAATTGAGAATGAGCAGATTTGATTGTGTTATGGCTGATTTTGTGTAATTTGATTTGATTGTGTCAATACTCCCCCTCAAGTTGGCGCATGTAGATCCGTAATGCCCAACTTGCATAGGAAATGATGGAAACGTTCTCGGCCTAAGGCTTTGGTGAAGATGTCTGCAATTTGTTCATGTGAGGACGTGTGGACTGCAGTGAGGAGACCAGACCGGATCTTATCTCGAATGATGTGGCAATCAATCTCAATATGCTTGGTACGTTCATGGAACACAGGATTATGAGCAATGTGTAGAGCAGATTGGTTATCACAATGTAAGCTGAAAGGTTCAGGGTGAGAAATACCAAAATCAGCAAGAAGTTGTTTTAACCAAGTGAGTTCGCAAGTAGTAACGGCCATGGCACGATATTCAGCTTCAGCGGAAGAGCGAGCTACTGTCGTTTGTTTCTTGGTGCGCCATGAAATAGGACTTGTGCCAAGCTGGATGAAATAGCCGGTGGTGGAGCGACGAGTAGTAGGACAGCTGGCCCAATCTGAATCAGTATAGGCAGTAACATGTAAAGTATTAGAAGAGGGGAAGAGAATGCCTTGGCCTGGGGTGCCTTTGATGTATCGAAGAACACGAGTGGCGGCTTGCATGTGCGGAAGGCGAGGGGCATGCATAAATTGACTGAGGATGTTCACTGCGAAGACAATATCAGGACGAGTGATGGTCAGGTAGATGAGGCGTCCCACTAGGCGCCGATAGGCACTAGGATCAGGAAGGAGGTCGCCATCTTGATTTGTGAGTTTCAAGTTTTGCTCCATGGGAAAGGGAGCGATCCGGGCGCCAAGTTGGCCACTGTCATTCAGAATATCAAGAGCATACTTTCGTTGATTAAGGAAGATGCCTTTGTGTGAACGAGCAACTTCGAGACCAAGGAAATATTTGAGAGGCCCGAGATCCTTGGTTTTGAAGTTGGTAGAGAGTGCATGTTTGAATGTCTCAATTTGGGAAAGATCATTGCCAGCAACGAGAATGTCATCAACATAGACAAGCACTACTGTGATACTCGTGGTTTGGACCAAGGTGAATAAAGAGTGGTCTGCTTGAGATTGAGTAAAACCTGCATCAAGAAGCACAGTGGTTAGTTTAAAAAACCAGTTGCGGGATGCTTGTTTGAGGCCGTAAAGGGATTTGCGGAGGCGGCAAACACGAGTCTCCCCCTTGGGGCAATATCCAGGAGGTGGGATCATGTAAACTTCTTCATCAAGATCACCATGTAAGAAGGCATTGTTGACGTCAAGTTGGTGAATGATCCATTGCTGAGCAGCGGCGACAGCGAGCAAGCACCGAACAGTAGTCATTTTTGCAACAGGAGCAAAAGTCTCATGATAATCAAGGCCTTCAACCTGAGTGTAACCTTTGGCAACTAGGCGAGCTTTATATCTTTCAATGGAACCATCTGCTCTGAGTTTGGTTTTAAAGACCCATTTGCAACCAATGGGCTTTTTACCAGGAGGGAGGGGTTCAAGTGTCCAGGTAGAATTTGCTTCAAGGGCACGAAGCTCAGTAGACATTGCTTCACGCCAATGGGAATGACGAAGGGCAGTGGAATAGCAAGAAGGTTCAACAGAAGAGGTGAGAGCATGTAAAAAGATAAGATGAGAAGATGAGAAACGAGAATATGAAAGAAAAGCAGATAAAGGATGAGCAGTACCTGAGGTTGATGTAGTGAGTGATGATGCCGTGGGCCCTACATGTAGAGTCGGACAAACATAATCCTGGAGATAAGCTGGGCGAGAAGTAGTGCGACGAGGACGAAGAGAGGTAGAGGGAGGAGGAGGAGAATCTGTGGTGGCAGTAGAAGGAGGAGAGGATGAGGTTGGGAGGATTGGTTCGGGTAATGAGAGTATAGGTTCGGGAACGGGTAAGGGAAGGATGGGAATGGATGGAGAGGGAATATCTGGAAGATTTTGAAAGGGAAAAATGTTTTCATGGAAGGTGACATCTCGAGAAAAGAAGATTTTGTGTGTGTCGAGATTATAGAGTTTGTATGCTTTGTGGTTACCGGGGTAGCCAAGGAATAGGCATTTGGAGGCACGGGGAGAGAATTTATCTCGATGATTACGGAGGGTTTGTGCATAGCATAAGCAACCGAACACACGAAGGTGATTGTAAGTGGGAATGGTATTGAAGAGAAGTTCAAAGGGAGATTTATTTTGGAGAATGCGACTCGGGGTACGGTTAATGAGATATGCCGCAGTGAGTACACATTCTCCCCAAAATTTTAGAGGTAAGTGTGCTTGGAAGCGAAGACTGCGAGCAATATTTAGAAGATGCCTGTGTTTGCGCTCCGCAACACCATTTTGTTGCGGAGTTTCAACACAGGTACGTTCATGAATAATGCCGTGATTTTGAAGATAGGATTGCAATTTTGTTTCAAGAAATTCTTGTCCATTATCAGTGCGAAGTTTTTTTACCGTGGTGTTGAATTGATTTTGAACAAGGGCAAAAAAATGTAGTAGATTTGTATGTGCCTCTGATTTATAACGCATAAGATAAAGCCAAGTGGTGCGGGAAAAATCATCGACTATAGTGAGAAAATAATGAGAACCACAGATGGAAGGAGTATGGTAGCCACCCCAAATGTCACAAAAAATTCTATTGAAAGGAAAAGAACTTTTATTAGCACTAGATGAAAAAGGCAAGCGTGTGTGTTTAGAACGAGCACAAACATCACAATCCGAAATAACATGAGAAGTATTAAATAATTGAGGAATAAAAAGACGGGAAGGATGACCTAGGCGGCGATGCCATAAGTCTTTATTAGCAGTGGGTTGGACGGAGAGAGCCAGAACGTTGTTGGGCCGATACACATAAAGCCCATTGCAAAGATCACCCGCTCCAATCAGCCTCGTCGACTGTGGGTCTTGAAAAAGGAAATTTTTAGAAGAAAAAGAAACAATGTAATTTGTGTTAGAGGTAAACTGAGAGACAGATAAAAGATTAAAGTGAAAATCAGGGATATAATAGACATTTGTAAGGATAAGAGTGGGGGACAAGATACAATAGCCGATACCCATAATGGAAAGGGTATGACCATTGGGTAGTTTCACGGAGAGAGAAGGGGGCGGGGGTTGAAGGGCAGAGAAGAGGCGCCGATCGTGGCACATGTGGGCGCTAGCGCCGCTGTCCACAACCCAGTCACGGTGAGTGTCGAAGGAAGAGAGAGAAGAGGCGACATTACCGACGAAGTTGGAAGAAATGGGTGTCGGGTTGAGCAGATCCAGGAGTTTCTGGTAGAGTTCTGGCGTGAGACCCGGTACCGGCGAGGAATCGGAGGAAAAAGAGGCTTGATTGGCCACCGGTGTCAAGCTGGGCGGCGGTTTGCCGAGGAGAGAGGGGCGCGGCTTGGAGCGTGGGTCACGGCCAGATGGGTAGCCGATAACACGCCAGCAACGGTCACGGGTGTGACCCGTTTTGCCACACTCAGTGCAACGGTGGTTGGGGCGGCTGGTGCTGGAGTTGGCTGCTGCGAAGGCCAAGGAGTCCGTCGGCAGTGGGCGGATGTGCAAGAGACGCTGCTGCTCCTCCTGAAACAAGATAGAAAAAACTTTTGTGATGGGGGGAAGGGGCTCCATAGCTAGGATTTGGGTTCTGAGTTGGGCAAAAGAATCATTGAGGCCAAGAAGGAACTGGAAGACGCGTTCATCGTCGGCTTGTTGTTGGAAATCCTTGAGGTCAGTGTGATTGTGAAGGTGGCTTAATTCATCCCATATTTGTTTGATTTGGTTGTAATACTCATGAATGGAGGTGGTGTTTTGTTGCAGAGAGGAAAGTTCACGTTTCAGGTGATAGAGGCGGGCATTATTCCCGTGGCTGAAGCGAGATTGGAGGTCAATCCAAACTTCTCGTGGGTTGGTGTGGTATTCAAGGGAGTTGGCTAGAGATGGACTGATGGAGTTTAAAATCCAGGTAAGTACCATATCCTTGGTTTGGTTCCATTGTTTGTATTCTGGAGAGGTCGGATCAGGGGTGGGGAGAGAGCCATCAACAAAACTGAGTTTGTTCTTGGCGTTGAGTGCTCGAGTCATGGCTTTTTGCCATTTCGGGAAATTATCTCCTGTAAGGAGACCAGAGACAAGGATTAGGCTAGGGGAGTCAGAAGGGTGAAGGGTATATGGAGAGGAAACATTGGAGGTGGGAGGTGGAAGATGTGGAGTTGGAGGAGGATGAAGAAGCCATGGAGGTCTCGGGGAGGGATCTTATTTAGGCTCTGATACCATGTCAGAAATGTGAAGAATAGAAAATAACTTTTATTTCTATTTGTCTTGCTGAATACAATGATACGTACTTGTTTAAATAGATACAAGAGGCTAGACTAAGTATGGAAATAACAAAAATAAGGAAAATAAATATTTACAGATCATTGACTATTCCTAGAATTGTGGTGATGATTCCATGACTGATTTTGTGTAATTGAGAATGAGCAGATTTGATTGTGTTATGGCTGATTTTGTGTAATTTGATTTGATTGTGTCAATACCCAGTTTGTATCCCCAGAAAATGTTTCCCGTGAAACTCTTTTCCCGACAAAATTTCGATTAAAAACAAAAAGTTAAGGTTTTGGCTCTGAATAAATTGGTTTTCTTTTTTCAAAATTATAAATTGTTGAGACGAGGGTGTGGGCTATTTTGTGGTTGAATTTTGATCTGGAAGAGAACTACACTGGGAAAAGTAGGCAGAGTGGAGAATCTTTTCACTTTATCATTTTGGCCGGGTTAAAATTTAGTCTACAACAAATTATTTTTTAATTTGCACTTCCTCCTTAGTCCCTGACTATGAGTAAAAAGATACATCTATTTATGTACATGTAGATATAGCTCTTAGGTACATTGTATTGTATTGTAATGCCACATGGTTCAAGTTATACATCACATCCCATCTGCGTCATTGTATTCTTCAGATTCTATTAATTAAAAAATTTAAACTTTTCAGACGAAAACGATAATTTTCCCCGACCGAAATTCCATTATTAAGTTTTAAAAATTTTGATTACCACCCGCATTATTTGATTGAAAATTGAAATAACTTTTCTACATAAAATGTTAATTAATACAAATTGACATCAATGACATGTCCTTTTTCTTTTAATGAACGGTGTTATTTCTTTTTTTGATAATATGAACGGTGTTATTTCGAACGATACAAATTCATATTTAGAAAACTTTATTAAAAGACAAGCAATTTATCACACTTTTTATTTGAAGGGTTTATACTTTAACACACTAAAATTATATTCCTCGAGAACTTTCATTTGTCTTGCCGAAGCTTCCTTTCCTTAGCAAGCAATTCGGCGAAGTAGGCAAGAGCTTTTTCATTAGTACCCTCACCCTCAATTTCCTCAAACTTGCCAGTATCCAAATTCACTCTTGACACCCGCTTCTTCAATAGCTCCTTCCCAACCTCCACAAGCCTTTGCAGATTTTCCGTGGTAGCAATATCAACGGAGGAGGAATCTCCAGTTAATGTGTCATCCTATATATGGTTCATATTTTACCAAAAAATATGTTAATAGCATGTCACAAAGTAGATTATAATAAATGTAGTCACTTTGTACCTGAATACGAAGGTAATTGTCCTTGCAACCGATGGCTTGGAAGAGGGTGGACACGTGAAAATCAACCATATCAGAACTTGCATCTCCATATACGTCGAGCAATGGAGTAGCACCATTGTCAAACACCCAACTAAACAATCCCCATTTTGAGGCTTTGGCTGCTGTATACTTCTCTTCATGCTTCGCCTCACCCGTGCCCAATGATAGAACAAGCATTCTCTCGCTGTACTCCATTGGTTTTATGTCAGGTAACTCGGTGTTTTGCAACAATATTTCTTTCCTAATATGGCTTATGGCCATCATTGTCTGTGGATTTAGTTTAATAATGCATAAGAGAAATTTCCAACTTGATCCAAAAATAAATCAATAAAAGATAAATAGAATAACCAAATTTCCAAAGCTTCATAACCAAATGCGCCTTAATTGATCAAATTAGCTACTCACGGGATTATTTGCGGCAACCCCTCCATCAATGAGATCAAAACTGCGAGTGTTTCCCTTGGCATCTTTTGTCTCAAAATAGTGTGCTGGAAGAAAAGTGGGTGCTGCAGAGGTTCCAATGCAAATATCTGATAGCTTAGCATTCTTCAAATCATTCAGTTTTGCCTGTACAAAAAATTTGAACTGTTAAGACCATGTAATGGCCGCAATTCCAACAATTTGATGAACTTTCCCTTGGGGAAAACACTTGGAAAGATTCTAACTGATGTCTTGATACATACGCACGGTTGGTAAACTACCCATAAACAAATTTAATCCCTAATGTTTAAGAGTGATAATAAAGATACTACAAATTCTATTATATAGCCACTTATGTGCCACAAATCACAAATTCACAATAATAATCTAAACATTCATTTATTATATTATGAAGTTTGGCTACAGTCCACTACGTGACAACTAATAAAATCATCCACGTGTACTTTAGTCACATAACCTATTTAATGAGTCATGTGACTTCTTTAAATAATACATATAGATGGTCTTATAAGTTGTTACGTAGTGGGTTGTAACAAACCGATTACAAACTGATTTGTAGCCAAACCTTGTCCATTTTGAAATCCACCAATAATATTCACTGTTACATGATCACTTTGCAAACCATAATTAATAAATTTGTAATATGATTAGCACTATTTAATGTTTATAGTGATTGTTGTCGGTCCTTTAAATGACATGACCAAACAAAAAATTGGCACGTCATCATTCAAAAATTAAAAACGATAATTTTAAGTTTATTAGGGAGATTATTTTAGACTAAAATAACTAAAAATCACTCCAAAAATAAATTTAATGACTTAAAAAATATTTTGACTTGAGACACTATGTAACTCTCCACCTTTTTTTTAATAATATATTTAACTCTCCATTTAGCTGCACATGTTTTTGAGTTAAATTATGTTATATTAATTTTTCCAATTTTTTAACATACCCAAAACTTTACAACCTACTTATTATAAATACTCATACTCAGGGTCGGCCCCAAGGTAAGCCCAGCAAGACCTGGGGCTTGGGCAACCCCCCTCACAGGGGCAACCAGAGAGAAAAAAAAAATTAATATACAGAAAAGAAAAGAAAAAAATCTAGCTTCTAGATTGTGGTGGCATTTTGATGTGCGTGTGGCCAAAAAACAAAGGAGCTCCAAGCTTCAGCTCACCCTCACATTCTCCTTTTGCCAATGGAAAGCTACTCCAAATGGGTGGCATCGTGATAGCGCAATGGGTCTTGTTTGATCAGCTTTTGCGGAATAGCTGCAAGAAGAGAAACACTGAGATGGGGTTGTCAAATTCACACTTGTACTAAGGTAGTATGAATCTTTTTTCAAATGGGCTGTTGCCCATTGGCACCCTATACGAAGCACACATAAAGTTAAAAAAGCCATTTTGTTTTCTTTTTTTAAATTTTGACATTTCATTGTTTGTTTTGCACAAATGTTATTTGTGCTAGGCTGGGTGGCTTTGGGTTTTTAAAATCTTTGAAACAGGGAAAAATGAAGTACTTTTTTTCTTAGTATAGATACAATGATGTAGGTGTAAAAATTACATTGAAACAAAACTTTATTTGAAAGTTAAAACCAAAATTTCATAAAACTAAATACTAAAACAAAATTCAATGGAGACCATTTAAAAAAAAAAAAAATTGATGATTCATTGTATTTCATTACATATTTCTTTTTGGGTGGTGTTATTTTTACACCACTTTTTGTTATTTCCGCATCATTAGTGCGAAAATAACAAAATTCATTGTATTTCATTACATATTTACTTTTGGGTGGTGTTATTTCTGTGGAAATAACAAAAAGTGGTGCGAAAATATCACTCCCCTTCCTTTCTTTTATTTTTTATGTAATTTAAGCTAAAAACACAATTAATGTAACCTTGATTTTTCTTTTTCTTTTTTCTTATTTTTACTTTTACATTTTTTTTAATATTTGATAATAAGTGGGCAACCAAAATCGGGAAGGGCTTGGGCAATCCAAACCTCGGGGCCGGCCCTGCTCATACTCATACATTGCTGGTTGAAAATATCACTGGCTGAAGGAGTTTGATATCAAAAGCTGGAATGATCACATCTGTTAGAGTCTGTTTAAGAGTTAGTTTGTCAAGTAGCCCATCTGTCAATGACCGCAGGTACTTCCCGTCATACTTAGGCCCCATCACGGCACCGAAAAAGCTTGTCACTGAACTCACAAAACTTTTGTGCCTGGTTTAATATATAAAAGCAGCTTTAAATTAAAATAGTAAACCATGGGATAGATTTACCTTTTGTTATTGTGATTTCATTAAGACTTACTTGCTCTGGGGAAAAATCTTAGGAGTGTGCTCTAAATAGAAGTTGTTAATGTCCTTTGCAGCATACATAGGTCGATTGTCCTTGTTCGGAGCTGTAAGCATGGCGGTTACTAGTCCACCTGTACTTGTTCCTGCAATTACGTCGAAATAATCTGCTATTCTTGCATTGGGCCCGTCCAATTCCTGTCATAGATACACTAAAATTGCAAAACAAAATAACAAAGAAGAGGTTGCTATAGTTGGTGAAGTATATATACCTGCAGCTTGGATTCAAGAAAGCCCAAGAGGGTTCCGGGGATAATACCTCTAATGCCACCTCCATCAATGCTCAACAGCGCCACCATCTTTCCCTTCGCAAAACCAGTTGCCATCTCTATAATCTATTTATTTACAACTTTAAATTAAATAGACCATGTCTAGCACATTCCATAATTACCACTTGATCTAGCTTTTACTATTAGATTCCACTAAAGCAACCACGTAGGGCGTAAAAGACTTGAAAAATCATA
The DNA here is from genome assembly GCA_907173295.1 of Fagus sylvatica. NCBI lineage: Eukaryota > Viridiplantae > Streptophyta > Magnoliopsida > Fagales > Fagaceae > Fagus > Fagus sylvatica. The sequence goes on from OU015768.1 coordinate 6,338,999, forward strand.
ACGCAACCTGTTCTCTTTTTTATTTCTTAAAAGAATTATTCTTTTTTCCTTCTTTTATTCCTGGTGCCTCCCAAAAAGGGGACGGTGGTGATTAGGTATGTTGTGGAGATAAGTTTGGCCATTGACATAGCACGAAACTTATTCCACGATATGTCCTTTAAAAGAGAATTTAGAAAAGAGTATGCAATTTCGAATTGTAAAGCTATTCATATAACTTTTGAAATCGATGTTCTAATTCTAAGGGTTATTAATTTTTAGGGTACAGTTGTTTCAACTAACAAGTTTCTACTATAATTATCTTCATGACTTAAGGTTTTAGATTTTTGAGTTTTTTAGTGTAGGACATGCTTTGCAAATCTATACTATATACAAAAAATGGAGGACTAGGCATACATTGAGCCAATGTCATAAGCACCATACTCTCTTCATGCTCAATTTCAACGAAATGGTTTCATGTTTCTAATTGTGATATTTTTGTTATTAAATAATAATTTTTGTGATAATGATTCTTCAAATTATATGTGATTTTTTTGTTCATTTAAATTGATTTTATATATTGGTTTTGCTTTGATTTGTTTGTTGTCTAATATTTTCTTGCATCTCTCTCCCTCTCTCCCTTCCATGCGTGGTGTGTCAATGTTTGGTGATAACTAATTAATCTTAAATATATATATATATATATATATATATATATATATATATATATTTGTTGCTAAATATGTGGAATATATTCTTTGACTTTATATACTGATTACTTTTCATTCTGAATATATTTACATATAATTTGTTTACAAGTATCTATATTACATATGATTTGTCTACAAGTGTCTATTATAGTATTATCTCTTTCTTTTTATATTGTATTATGTTATGATTGTGTAAGTTTCACAAAGCCTCCATTTATTTTGTAGTAAAATATTTTCTAGAAAACATTTTGAACATTTTTAAATGTTTACTTTGTTGTAAAACCTTGGTAAGCCCTAGAAATGTTTTTTGTTGATAGGAAAACACACTTTTTGTAGTTTTATTTTATTTTATTAAATATAAAACATTTTCCAAACTCCCCTCTCTTCTCTTTTTCTCGCAAGCCCCCACCTCCCAAGATAGTGCAACCGCATCAACTGAGGATCAATACCGTTCATCGAAGAGACTGACACTAGCATAAAGGCATTGGTGGATCTCATGATCAAAGAGATCTCCACCAGCTCCGATCCATCGGGCTGGTGAAGACCCATCACCCTCACCTTTAGACTCATCAACCCATCATTGCCGCTTGTAGACCCATTGTCTATCAACACCGAAAAGCATTTTACCAAAAAAAGAAAAAAGAAAAAAAAAAAAGGGAGCCTAAATTTTTATATGGGTTAGAAACATCTGTTTGATTTTACAGTTTTCCATTTCCAAATTAGTTTAGTTGGAGCTTTTGTAGGATTAAGTCAAGATGGAACAAATCAAATAATGTGGAAATCATATGTCTCTTGATAATTAAATTAAAAACATAAGTTTAAATCGTGAGTTTCCATGCAAAATAGTTTGAAAGAGGGTAAGTTTCAAAAGTTGTAGTCTCCTATTAGCTTGAAGATGTGAATATTAATCGATCTATGCAAACTTAATTTGGTGATAATATTAGTTTTAGATAATATATCATTGAGTTAGAGTTATATATTTTAGATTTTATAAGGAAATTGTATTTATTACTTTTAATATTATTGTATTTAACATTTCTCGTACATATAGCAAGGACTAGTTACTAGTAATCATGTAATATTGTCTAAGTGCTCTTATATGGAGGATAATTAAATCTGAACACAAAGTATCACAGAAAAATCACATACCCCGGCTTCTCTTGTTGTTTTAGTGTGGTGGGCCCAACTGATTGTAAAAGGAATAAATAAAAAATTATCCCATTTTTTATATTCTATTTTATGTTCCACCAATTGCAATATAATACATGTTTGAATTTTTTTTTTTTTTTCTCTATTTTAAACTTCAGTTATTTTATAAGGAAAGAAAAAAACATATGTATATTGTAATTTGTGGTAATTAAAGTGTAACAAAAAAAATGGGATACAAGATTTTTTTTTTTTTTTTTTTTTTTCCATGTTATGCTCCAATGCAATATGTCATGTATCTTTTTTTCTTTTTCTTTTTTTCATTTTAAATTTTAGTTATTTTATAAGAAAAGAAAAACAAAATGTTACTAATTCTGAATTGTGATTGAAGGAGCATATAATGGAACACAAATAGTGGGATAAAGGATTTGCATTATTCGTATATCATTCTATCCCACTTTTTGTATTTCATTACACGTTTTATTTTTCTTTTTATTTTCTTATAAAATAACTAAGATTTAAAATGACAAAAAAAGAAAAATTAAACACAATCTGACACATGGTATATTATAGTTGGTGAAGCATAAAGTGAAATACAAAAAGTGTGATATATGCTATTTATTCTTAAAAATAAAAAGCCATGACTGAACAATTTTCCCCCTCTTATTGTCGGAAAATAAATAGAACAAGACGTTATGAAAGCCCCATATCTATTCGAGACAATAATCTTATCAAAGCATGCAATCCAAAACCCGAAATTATTAGATGAGAACTCATCTTTTATATCATCTTCTCAAACCAAATCTCACGCCTGACCGATGTGAGAACTTTCATTTGTCATGTTGGAGCTTCCGTTCGTGTGCAAGAGATTTGGCGAAGTTGGCAAGAGCTTCTTCATTAGTACCTTCATTCTTAATTTCCTCAAAACTGCCTGTATCCAAATTCACTCTTGACACTGGCTTCTTCAATAGCTCCTTCCCAATCTCCACAAGCTTTTGAAGATTCTCCGGGGTAGCAATATCAACCGATGAGGCATCTCCAGTTAATGTGTCATCCTATGGTTCATATTTTATCAAGAAATTGTTAATAACATATGGTCATAATAAATCATGTTCACAAATGGTTTTAATAAAGGGTTAATATTTGTGTCACACAACTCACATCATACATCACGTAGGTGTGCACATATATCAACAGATTGTGGACATCAACATCTACAAATGTCTATAATTTGTGGATATATATATATAGGTTTAAATTATACCTGGTGTAACTTCAAAAAAGTTATACTATTTTTGGACTGTTGATTTCTATTAAATCTAATGGTAGAAAATTTTTGTGATCATCTCATAAATATTCTAAAAATTAAGGATTAAATCATTAAAGAGCATTAATTCTCTCTACCCTTAATTGCCTTTTTCTTTCTCCAAACTCAGGCAAAGAATACACGTTTTCCAGAACAAGAGGTGTGTTTGCTTTTTCTCTCTCCATTGTCTTCCTCTCTCTCTCTAGCCTCCATTATCACCCTTTTTCCCCCACATTAGAGCATCTGTGCTCTAATGGTGTCAATCTCGTGTCAATCTCTTAAAGAGCACCGTCGACATTTAAGAGCAATTGCATGAAAAAAAAAAAATTAGAATATTTAGATATCATTTGCATCAACTTTACGCGGTGCGAATGTATTACACGCCACTAAAACCTTTCACTCATGTATCAACCTGAAATGATCAAGCTTTTGTTCTCCGCTACAGTTTGCTTTGTTTTATTTTTCCAGCAATTGAGAGAGGTCAAATGGTGTCAAATCTACCTCTCCCTTCTTGTTCGGCAAACAGGTATTCTTTACCTGATTTTGGAGAGAGAAAAATACTACAGAGAGTGGAGAGAATTTATGCTCTTTAATGATTTAATCATTAATTTCTAAAATATTTATTAGATGGTCACAAAAATTTTCTACCGTTAGATTTAAGAAATCAATGGTCTAAAAAATGATAACTTGAACTCATAATTAGGTGAAAAAGTGGTATGAAACAATCATTACAGTCTTTAATAAATGTGATCATTTTGGTACTTGAATACGAAGATAGCTCGTCTTGGAATCGATGGCTTGGAAGAAGGTGGACACATGAAAGTCGACCATATCAGAACTTGCGTCGCCATATACATCGAGCAATGGAGTTGCACCATTGTCGTACATCCATTTAAACAAACCCCATTCTGAGGCTCTGGCTGCTGTATACTTTGATTCATGCTTCGCCGCACCTGTGCCTAATGACAGAACTAGCATTCTGTTGCACTCTATTGATTCTTTGCTATGTAACTCGTTACGCTTCAATAATTCTTTCCAAATCTGGCTTATGGCCATCATCGTCTGTAGATTTAGTTTAAAATGGATAAGAAAAGTTGCATAGAATGACCAAATTTCCAAAGCTTCAAATTAAACACCAAATTATAGCTGCTCACAGGATTATTTGCAGCAACCCCACCATCAATGAGATCGAAACTGCGAGTGTTTCCTTCGGCATCTTTTGTCTCAAAGTAGTGTGCTGGAAGATAAGTGGGTGCTGCAGATGTGCCTATGCAAATATCTGCTAGCCTGGCGTTCTTCAAATCTTGCTGTTTTGCCTGTACAAAAAAAGTTGACCAATTGAGACATTGTAATGTACAATTCCAACAAAAAATTGGTGAACTTTCCAGCCTACATATTATTGTCATACTCATACATCATTGGTTGAAAAGATCACTGGCTGAAGGTGTTTGATATCAAAGGCTGGAATGATGACTTCTGTTAGAGTCTCTTTCAGAGTTAGGTCACCAAGTAGCCCGTTTGTCAATGACCGCAGGTACTTTCCGTCGTATTTTGGCCTTGTCCTCAACGCCGCAGCCAAAAATCTTGGCATTGAACTCTTACAAATTGAGTGTCGACTGCTTCAACAGAATCTACTATTTAATTTGTTGAGTTCCTTTTAAAATTGGTAAAACTTAAAGACAAGGCTTTTTGGTTAATTGTTTCATTAAAATTAATTACCTCGTCTGGGGGAAAATCTTGGGAGAATGGTCTAAATAGAAGTTGTTAATTTCCTTTGCAGCATACATGGGACGGTTTTCCTTATTAGGAGCTGTAAGCATGGTGCTTACTAGACCACCTGTACTTGTCCCTGCAATTATGTCGAAATAATCTGCAATTCTTGCATGGGGCCCGTCCAATTCCTAAATAGACCATACACATAGAATTAATTATATATATTTATGAAACAAATAATTAAAAAGGAAGAAGAGGTGGGTGTGGTTACTGGTGAAGTACCTGAAGCTTAGATTCAAGAAAGCCGAGGAGAGTGCTGGGAATTATCCCTCTAATGCCACCTCCGTCAATGCTCAATACAGTCTTTGCCTTCGCAGAACCACAAGCCATTTTGATTGAAAAGAGCTAGCTAGCTTCTTGATGTAGAACTGTGTCCTCTAGGCTCTAGGCTTAAAATTACTATCAGTTTGATACTTGAACTTGAAGTTGCGTATAAAGCTTAAAGCATAAACCGAGCAACTTCCACTTTGGATACTTATAACAACAAATCAAAGAACACATGACGTGCAGCATTGTTGCTTGGCCCACGTATGAGTGGATACGACTTTTTTCTTCTTTCAATTTTATCTTTGCAGTCTAATGGAACTGTTGTCGAACCTTTTTATTCTCAGCGTGCATCACATGCATGGGTTAATAGATTTTTTACACCTAGTAATCCTCATGTTTTTTAATTAAACCAATTTACTAATGGGTTTTTGCAAATGCATCAAATAGTGTCTCTATTAGTTATTCAGGCGACTTTCGCCGTAGAAAGTTGCGATATAGATTTGATTAATTAAACGCTTGAGGTAGGAACATGTTTTGCCAATAATCATGTAATCTTTTCAAAGTATTTAAATGGCAATTATTATGGAAAGCCCTCCATGGACCATGATGACTTAGAGGGACAAAAGCGTTTGATTAGCTAATTATTGCAACATCAAATTAAAGTAAATAAATAAAATCCATGACTACTCACTTCAAAAAACACGATTTGTAGAGGCGGTTTTTTTAGGCAGTTTACTAAACCGCCTCTATAGACAGCTATTGAGGCGGTTTTCTTGACCGCCTCTACACTTTTTATCAATATTATTATTATATAGAGGCGTGAAAATAAAAACCGCCTCACTAGCTGCATAAAACTGCCTCTATATATATATTTACCAAATAATGAGGGCAAGATTGTAATTTATCAAATAGTGATGAGTCACTATATCTGTATCAAACTAATAGAAATGCTAATATCTAATAGAAATCACCATTTCAAAAATCCCTAAACTAAAACGCCAACCCCAAAATGATGGAATATATTTTCTACTCCCTTAATCTCAATCTCTCACTCCGTTCTCTCTAGCTCTCTCTCACCCGATTCTCTCTCACACTCTCACACTATCTCATCCGAATTTTCTTGCTCAAATTGCTCTCCAAAATATCTTAGTTCCTTCATGGAAATCACCATTCTCACAGCAAAAACAAGATTGATAATCAATTAAGGTAAGAGCTTATGATTTTAATCAAGGTTTAGAAGTGGGTTTGATTGAGATTGTTTGGTTGATGAAATTTAGTTAGGGTTTTGATATTGGGGGTTTAATCTTTGATTTTTGTTAATGGAAGTTGCTGGGTTTTTATGTTTATGTGTGGGTTTGCTTATGGATTTGATATTCTTCTTGATTCATGAGCATAACTGTGACCATGGAAGCTGCTCTGTTTCTGTTTTCTGCAGTGAGCAGAAAATTGTATGAAATTCTAGGATTTTTGTAAAAGGTAATTTGGGAAACGGTTTATTGAAGATTGATTTATTATATGTCTAGTATAAGTGTTTAAAATCTCACTTGAAAATATGGTTATTTGAATACTTTTTGAGAATTTATAAGAAAATCCTACAAATCTGTCAAATGGACAGTGTCTGTGTTTGTAGTGATTAAATATTCATAGTAATTTATATATGTGGAATCTGGATACAAAAGATGAATATAATGAAATTTAACACACAGGGCTTGAGTTTAGAATCAAGAATTATAGTATTTGGATTGATATTGAAAGAGTTATTAATTTTCTTATGAGACACTAAATCTGTCAGGACAGATTCGTGTTTACCATATGACGAGAATTTTAATAAATTCTAGAGATGTTATCTTGATCTGAATTTTCTGTGGTAGCTTGTACATATATATGAGTTCATCCCTGTTAAATTTCAAGTTACTTTGATAACTTTAAGTGTTCCAAATAAAATTTGTAAAATGACTGATCTGTAGAAATCTGCATAATGTTAAGCTGAAAATACTGGAACTTTGGGGAATTAATTATTGAATTTGATTCATTGATTTGAGTTGTAATTTGGTGTGAGTATTGTTTGTCATGTATACTACTTGGGTGGATTTTATTATGCCTTGGTTTTGTTATTTGAAACCCAAATGAAAAGTATGAACTATGTAACCTTTGTTTGTTCTAATGTTTTCTAGTTTAATTTTTTACTCTGATTATATTGAGTTAAAATTATTCTATAGACATGATTTAGTTCCTAAATTGATGTTAATTTAAATCCTCTGCATTTTCATGTTATGTAGGTTGTCATTTTCGTCACTCACTTTTATCGGTAGTACAAAGGTATAATCCTTTACATTTTCATTGAAGATAAACTTATTATGGCTTTGTGCCATTAGTGCCATATTTGTACTGAGTAAATCAGCAATGATGCAAGGAAAGTACTATGAATGCGCATGCTTTTATATATTATCATGATGTGCATATGTAAATATCTCTCTTCCTCTCTTATAGACACACACACACGATCTAAAACATATATGCACACATTACAGTGTATACAAGATCAAGTCAGTATTCTACTAGTAGTTTAAGCATTCTTTGCTATGCATTGAGTTACATTAGTTACACAAGTCTTATATTTTTCTCATTCTTACTATTTGTTGCGCAGCTGTTACTAGGGGTGTAAGCTTCACCGATATAACCGACCAAACCGCAAGAACCACATCGAACCGCACCTCACCAAACCGCAACCGATCTTAATAGGTGCAGGTGCATGTAATAGGAAAACCGCACTATAAGGTGTAGGTGCAGGTGCGTGTAATAGGAAAACCGCAGAAAACCGCACCGCACCTCTCCAATTACACCCCTAGTATGTTATACTTATATGCTAATGCTATATGCTGGTAATGTTACATTATATTTGTATGCTAATGGTATGTGAAGGTTGAGATTGAGTTATATTTGTATAAGGATGATATATATGTGCAGGTTAAGATTTAAAATTATGATTCATTCTATGAGATATGTATGTTATAATTTTTTTTTTCTTAAATATTCAGGTTGAGATTGGAAACTATGATTTATATTTGTATGCTATAGTTAGCCAATTTTTTGAGTTGTTGTAAAGGTGGATTTTTTAAATTCAAATTGACATTTGGACTAGTCCAATCCGACCCAAATGAGTCCAGCCCAAACAGCAAGACCGCACCTACACCGCACCACATCAAACCGCACCGCACCGCGCCAAAACCGATCTTAATAGGTGCAGGTGCAGGTGCATGTAATAGAAAAACCGCACTATAAGGTGTAGGTGCATAAATCCGAAGAAAACCGCACCGCACCTCACCGATTACACCCCTAGCTGTTACTTGCACCGGAATTATTTGGTCACGTTATAGCATAGTAATTACTCCGGTAAGTTTAAATATTTAAGATTACCTGACTTTAAATATATTTGAATTTCAATTGATAGGTCAATTTCATTGTGTTGTTCTTTTTTACTATTATAGGAACTTATAAACTCTCTTAATTTGTATATAGGGCAATGTTGGTGTTTCGAATCAACAATCTCCAATTGGCCAAAGATCATTTGTTGCATCTCATCAATCAGAAAACTTAGGAGAATTCTAGTTTTGAGGATTAGTTGTACTAATTAGTTTTTTAAAACATTTATGTTCAAGTGAAGTGTTGTACTGAAATTATCAAACAATTTGAAACTTTAATATTGTAATATTGTCTTAGTTTGTCCATTGTTTTGAAAACTCTTTAGACAATACCTTATTTGTGTTATACATATATGATGATGGTATTATAGATATTTGTTCTGTTCTAGTTTGGAATTTTGTATCGTGTATTAGGAGAATCAAATCAGTGCAAAAGCAAATTAAAAAAAAAAAAAAGATCTATAGAGGCGGTTTTCAAACTGCCTCAATAGACAACTTTCAAAAATAGATTTTTTTTTTTTTAAATATTTTATCTATAGAGGCGGTTATATAACCGCCTCAATAGATAAATCCAGGGCAATTTTTAAACCTATTAGAGGCTGTTTGAAAACCGCATCTATAGACCATATTACTTATAAAGGTGGTTACATATGATCTCTAGAGACGATTTTGAAAACCGCCTCTTTAGAACATTCATGTTTATTGAGGCAGTACTTATAAAGGCACTTTTGAAATTTTTAAAGACGGTTTGAAAACCGCCTCAATAGAGCATTCATGTCTATTGAGGCGGTTTGATAGTCTATTGAGGCGGTTTTGAGCTTTTCAAAACCGCCTCTATATGCTGATTTTTTTGTAGTGTACTGCATTTCTCTCTATCTCTATTTTTTTCCCCCTCTCTTATTATCAAAGAAGAAGAAAAAAAAAAAAAAAAAAAAAAAGAAGAAAAAAAAAATAGATAGGACATTGAAAGTCCCAAATCCATCCAGGACGATAATTTTGTTAAAACATCACACCCAAAATCTTAAATTATTAGGATACACTCAACTAGTATATAATCTTAAATCAAAGTCTGTACCTGGTTGATGGATATATATTTAGGATCTTACCTAATTAAGATTTTGTTTTTTATGTTTAATATTATATTATTCAAAATTTCAAATAACATGGTATTAGAATTTAGATACAATTTTAGATTTGCAATTAATTTTTAATCCAAATCATTCAATGTATTTATTTTCTTTTAATTCTTCCTCTCACGTACGAGCCTCAAGTATGCAAATGGGTAACAAACAAACAAATCAGGGTTCTAATAATATATCAAGGATTTTGTTAACGGATGCCCTTAGGGTAATGGTTAAGGAGTATTAAACGTTTACACTTTAAGGAAAATAATGAATTTTTAATATTAAAATAATAAATGAAAAGACTAAAATATCTTTAAAAGCTGATTTTGTATTATTTTAATATTAAAATTTCTCTACTTTCTATAAAATAGAAACATTACAATAATTCATTAACCATTAACTTAAAGACACTCGTTAATATATCCAAGCATCCAATCCAAACATGCATTTAATATTAAGAGGAGACACATAACTAGTACATAAATTCATACTAAAGTCCACACCTACGAATGTGGGACTCTTCACAAATTTCTCAGGATAAAATAATATTCCTTAAGGATTTTCATTGGTCTTGCCGGAACTTCCTTTCCTCCGAAAGCAGTTTGGCGAACTCAGCAAGAGCTTCTTCATTAGTACCCTCGCCCTCAATTTGCTCAAACCTGCCAGTGTCCAAATTCACTCTTGACACTGGCTTCTTCAATACCTCTTTCCCAATCTCCACAAGCCTCTGCAGATTCTCCGGGGTAGCAATATCAACTGATGAGGCATCTCCAGTTAATGTGTCATCCTATATAATTCATATGTTACCAAGAAAATGTTAATATCATATATTCTCAAATGTTGTGACAAATAGATTAAATAAATGAGTCATTTGGTACCTGAATACGAAGGTAGCTGTTCTTGCAACTGAGGGCTTGGAAGAGAGTGGACACGTGAAAGTCAACCACATCAGCACTTGCATCGCCATATACATCGAGCAATGGAGTTGCACCATTTTCATATACCCAATTAAGCAAACCCCACTTTGAGGCTGTGGGTGCTGTATACTTTTCTGCATACTTTGCCCCACCCGTACCCAATGACACAACTAGCATTTTCTTGTTGTAGATAGAATCACCAAACTCGGCCTTTTGCATCAATAATTCTTTCCTAATCTGGCTTATGGCCATCATCGTCTGTGGATTTAGTTTTAAATGGATAAGATAACTTCCCAACATTGTCCAAAAATAAATAATAATAATAAAATACATAGAATGATAGAATAACCAAAATTCCTACTTAAAAAAAAAAAAAAAAAAAATCAAATTCCAAAACTTACAGGATTATTTGCAGCAACCCCACCATCGATGAGATCAAAACTTCGAGTGTTTCCCTTGGCATCTTTTGTCTCAAAGTAGTGTGCTGGAAGAAAAGTAGGTGCTGCAGAGGTGCCGATGCAAATATCTGCTAGCCTAGCGTTCTTCAAATCATTGTGTTTTGCCTGTACAAAAAAGTTGACCAATTGAGACATTGTATTGTCCACAATTTCAACAAAATACTTATTATGTATTGTCATAAACATACATCGTTGGTTGAAAAGATCACTGGTTGAAGGAGTTTGATATCGAAGCTCGGTATGATCACATGTGTTAGGGTCTGTTTCAGAGTTAGGTTACCAAGTAGGTTGTTTGTCATTGACCGCAAGTACTTCCCGTCGTACTTGGGCCCCATCACGGCTCCGAACACGCTTGTCATTGAACTCACAAAACTGGTATGCCTGGTTCATAGAATCAGATTTATAGAAAATAATGGCGTGGCTGTTTCAGCTTTAGTAGAAAATAATGGCACTTAATTATCATCTGTTAAGTTCTTCTAAAAATAGGTCAAAGTTAAAGGAATTGCGTTACTCTACTCCGAAAGTTCTTAATAATTTTCTTCGGTGTGACATTAAAATTTGGTGTGGTGGTTTCATTAAAATTTACCTTGTCTGGGGAAAAATCTTGGGAGATTCCTCTAAATAGAAGTTGGTGATGTCCTTTGCAGCATACAAGGGTCGGTTGTCCTTATTGGGGGCTGTAAGCATGGTGGTGACTAAACCACCTGTGCTTGTTCCTGCAATTATGTCGAAATAATCTGCAATTCTTGCATTGGGCCCGTCCAATTCCTAAACAGACCATAAACACATAGAATTATATTTATGAAACAAAATAAAAAGAAAGAAAAGGGAGATGTGATTACTGATTAGTGTCCGTCTGTCATCCAGATTATTTGACTTGAGTAAAATAAATTAAAAGCTAAACGAAAAAGGCCCTAACAAACGACACCTGAAGCTTAGATTCAAGAAAGCCGAGGAGGACGCTGGGAATTATTCCTCTAATGCCACCTCCGTCAATTGTCAACACAGTCACCATCTTTGCCTTTGCAAAACTAGGAGCCATTTTGAATCAAAAGAGCTTCTTAGTGTTCACTAGCAAATTACTAGTATATGTTGAGTATGAAGCATATCCCAACGTACTTCAACTTTGGATATTTATGACAAGAATTGAGGGAAGACTTGGCAGCAGTAATCCATGGACCAGGACCACGCATGTGCATGTGAATGCGACTTTTTTAGTTATACCTTTGTTGTATTATGGAGCCGTATTTTATTTTATTTTTATTTTTTTCTCTCTGCGTGGGCGGCGTGGTTTAATTAATTAGAGTTATGTCCATCCGGGAAAATTATTAAATACTCCGGGAGTACATTAAATGCATACTCCCTCCTCTCACAGAAGTGGTGGGTCCTAGCATGAATTTAATTAGTGGGACCCACAACTTCTGTGAGAGGAGGGAGTACGCATTTAATATACACCCGGAATATAGTATAATTACCCGTCCATCCGTCATGGTTGCAAGTTGCATAAGTCGTTGGCTAAGACGTTTCAGTTTCGCATGCCATGTGATGGTGAAGCTCGAAAAAACACATAAAAAGCTGCATGCTCCTCTGTAATAGGTTAAATAGTGGTTTGGCGATAAAAATTTGGGAGAAAAGATAATATTGTTTGTGTTTCATTGACTAAGACGTTTCAATTGTCAATGTCAGGTGATGGTGAAGCTCGAAAAAAAAATAAAAAAGTGCATGCTCCTGTATAATAGGTTAAATAGTGGCTTGGCGCCACCTGTTAAAGAAAGGGTAGTTATAGATAAAAATTTGGGAAAAAATATAATATTGTTTGTATTTCATTAGTTAATGCAGTTATGTGTTTGAATTTATAATTGAGGAATCTATTATACCTAACCTCAGAATCTGTACCTAATTTTTATCCATTCTAATATACTTCCTCTAGATTATGCATTATAGTTAGGCCTTAGATTATGCATTATAATCGAGCACATGCCATAAAGACGGTCTAATTTATTATATTCTAATCTTCAACCTTATCCGTTTTAGCACTCTGGTTATAATTTAATTGGATTACGATGTCTTGACGTGAGAATGGTATGGCAACTTGATCTACTTTATATATTTCTTGGAGGCTTTATTTAGGCTGGACTTACTTCCAGCAATTTAAAATTTGGCCGCCAACGGCAACAAAGAAACATGCAGTTTAGGTGTTTGACAGTTAGGTTAATTTTAAGGTTGTTCAGCGTACCAAGTCTCTTGGAGATCTGCCTCATAGAATACAATGATCTTCTTCACACACAAAAATTATTAGACCAAGCCCAGCCCACGACCAACCCAAATTCAAGTTGCGGCGCGCACGCGTGTGTGTGTGAGGGGCCCAATTGGATAGATCCTCCCCATTCAAAAATTTACAATGCCCCTTGGGCACAACCCATGGCCCAAAGAAACATCATATAAACCACTTTAACTTTATAAACTTTCCAATGTGGGATTATGTTTGTCATTATCACCTGTATTTACATATTTCAAGTAGACACTTTTGAAGTTAATTTTATTCGTTAACGGTTTTGAGTAAGTAATCATATGAAACTAATCTACTCACGGAAGAGAATAAGAACCAACGCGAACCCACCTCAAGGAGGTGTGGGTCCCTCCCATATTTATACCTACATTAGCAAATCCCTAGTCATTTAGTGAAGTTTGAATTCAACGCATAAAGAACACAATAAGCAGCTTCACCAAAATAGAAGAAAGACGAATAAACCTTGTAAGTAAAGACAACCCAACAACCCAAGGGTAAACCTGATTGGCTTTGATACCTAGAATAAAGACAAATAGTTTTAACTCTATTCAAAAGAATCATTGTAAGTGGAGGATTACCCATGATTTATAAAGTGCACAACCAGGGACACTTCGACGATGTGGGTGTCAACAACAAATGTAGCTTTCACATGAGATTTATTTCTCATAGTAAGGTTTGTGATGTCATAATTGATGAAGTAATTAAATTATTACGAAACATGGTGGTAACAAATATGGTGGAGAAATTGGAACTCAAAACAAAACCACACCCACAATTGGATAGTTCTCCCAAACCTTTCAAACGATTTACTCTCTAAATTTGTTTTTTTTGAAAATGCATTGGAACTCAAGACAAAACCACACCCACTGATGCTCTTCTGGTATTGGAAGAAAATGAAGAGAATAATGAACCTCCTCCTAATGTCATTACCAAAAGATTCCACTACCTATGATAGACATTCAAGATCATATTAATCTTTTTTTAAATGCTGTCATTCCCAATATGATAGCCTATAGAATGAGACCTAAGCAGCATGAAGATTTGCAATGGCAAGTCGAAAACTTTTATTATAGACTTAAGTGAAAGAAAACATGAGTCTATATGTTGTCCCAACCTTTGGAGGTGGGGGCAGGAGGAGGGGATTTTAATAATTTATCACACTAAAATTATATTCCTTGGGAACTTTCATTTGTGTTGCCAGAGCTTCCTTTCCTCCACAAGCAGTTTGGCGAAGTAAGGAAAGAACTTCTTCATTAGTACACTTCCTCTCAATTTCCTCAAGCCTGCCAGTAGTGTCCAAATTCACTCTTGACACTTGCTTCTTCAATAGCTCCTTTCCAATCTCCACAAGCCTCTGCAGATTCTCCGTGGTAGCAATATCAACTGACGAGGAATCTCCAGTTAATGTGTCATCCTAGTTCATATTTTAAGAAGAAAATGTTAATAGCATATGGTAATAAATTATGCCACAAATGGATGAAATAAATGTGGTGGTCATTTGATACCTGAATACGAAGGTAGTTATTCTTGCAACCGAGGGCTGGGAAGAGGGTGGAGACATGAAGTCGACCATATCAGAACTTGCATCACCATATACATCGAGCAATGGTGTTGCACCGTCGTCGTACAGCCAATTAACCAAACCCCATTTTGAGGCTGCCGTTGCAGTATACTTCTCTTCATGCTTCGCCGCACCAGTGCCCAATGACAAAACTAGCAATCTCTTACTGAACTCCATTGCTCCTATGCCAATAAACTTATTTTTGCGCGTAAATCTCTCTTTAAAAATTTGGCTTATGGCCATCAATGTCTGTGGATGTAGTTTACAATAGAGAATGTGCCAACTTCATTAAAAATAGATTAAGAAATTCTATATAGGATGACCCAATTTGCTAATTTTTAAACACCAAATATAAATATATATGCCTCTATTTATCAAATTAATTAGCCACTTACAGGATTATTTGCAGTAACTCCGCCATCAATGAGATTGAAACTGTGAGTGTTTCCCTTAGCATCCTTTGTCTGAAAGTAGTGTGCTGGAAGAAAAGTGGGTGCAGCAGAGGTGCTGACACAGATATCTGCTAGCCTGGCGTTTTTCAAATCATTCAGTTTTGCCTATACAGAAAATATAGACCGGAATAAGAGTTGTGATTATGTAACTTCACAATATTTGTGGACACAATTTGATGAACTTTAATTCCAGCCTATTTAGAGTATACACTCATACATCATTGGTTGAAAAGATCACTGGCTGAAGAACAGGGGCGGAGGCAGAAAAAAATTTTAGGATGGGCTAATTGCAAAAATAAAAATCTTGACTGAGCTATTTAGGTAATTTTCTTTTTTATAAAAAAAATATAAGTAAAAAAAGAAAAAAGAAAAAAACAAACCTTGACTGGGCTATAGCCCAGCCAAGGCTTGCCTTGGCTACGCCCCTGCTGAAGAAGCTTGATATCAAAGGTTGGAATGATCACATTGGTTAAGGTTTGATTCAAAGTTAGATTTCCAAGGAGCCCGTCTGTCAATGACCGCAGTTACTTCCCGTCATACTTGGGCCCCATCACAGCACCGATTAAGTTTGCACCGAACAAGTTTGTCACTGAACTCACAGAACTTTTGTGACTGGTTCCATGAAAGCAACTTTAATTTAACACAAAATAATGGCATTTACCTTTCGTTGAATTCCCTTAAAAATGGTAAAATCTAAAAGAAAAGGGTTTCAATTTGGCGTTGAAATTAACCTGCTCTGGGGAAAAATCTTGGGAGTGTGCTCCAAATAGAAGTTGTTAATGTCCTTTGCAGCATACATGGGTCGGTTGTCCTTGTTCGGAGCTGTAAGCATGGCGGTTACTAGTCCACCTGTGCTTGTTCCTGCAATTACGTCAAAATAATATGCAATTCTTGCATTGGGCCCATCCAATTCCTAGACAGATCATACATACACAAAAATTATAAAACAAAATAACAAAAGAAGAAGAGGTTGTCATAGTTGGTGAAGTATATATACCTGAAGCTTGGATTCAAGAAAGCCCAAGAGGGTTCCGGGGATAATGCCTCTAATGCCACCTCCATCAATGCTCAACACAGTCACCATCTTTCCCTTCGCAAAACCAGTTGCCGTTTTTATTGAAAAGAGTTTTTGATATTCAAATGTCTTTTAGCAAATTAATATCAGTTTGGAGGATAGAAAAGTGAGGATAAAAAATATTTGCTTGTATGTTTAGTTTGATTGGGAACAAAAATAAAAGGCTAAAAAATATAGTTCATATGAATTTACTATTATATTCCTATTATATATAGTACGATAGTAACATTTTTTTTTTTAGTAGAAGCATAGTTACAAATTAAAAGAAATAAAAAAAAATAGCAACAAGGTAATTAGAAAGTCACGGTTTTAAAAATTAAAAATTATTCGGCAACTTGAAAGTGGAGGGCAAAGAAGTCTTTTAACTTCAAAACCCTCCCAACCAAAGCTTTTCTCTCCCATTTTGTGGGCCAAAGAAAACTGTCCGACCCCACCTCTTTTCCGGCCACTTTTTCCTCCCATTTCTCTTTAACCAAACGGTAGAAAACACATATTTTCTCTCCACATTTCTCTTCCTCCTTCTTTTCTCTCCATTCAAACAGGCCTTAATGTTGTATATCAAGCATATCCCAGATTAACTTCAAACTTTAGATATTTACAAGAACTCAAAGAAGACTAAAAGGCATTTCATAGCGCACGCATGTATATATATGAAAACAATATTAATTATATATCAATTCAGATTGTAACTATAGGGACACATTTATTGATTTGGTCAAGCCATTTAGTGTAACTCAGTATTGACTGAAATGGGAAAATAGATGTTTAGAAATAGGTTGATGGGTTGAATTGGGTTCAACATTTTTTATTTTTGAAGCTCAAGTTAGGTCGAGTTCGGGTATAACTTATTACTATTGATTTATTTTATGTAAAAAGTTCAATTTTATAAATACAGTTATATTTATGAAAAAAAAGTTAAATTTTAAAAAACCATTCATAACCAAATAAACAAAATAAGCTCCCAAATGACCTTAACTAAGAAAGTATTGATTCGTAGATTATTTTGGTTAAAATAAAGAAAAAATAAAAAGCATTTCTTTAGCAGCCAAACCGAGTAAAACTCCAAGATCCAAAGTAATAAATAAATAGGCTAAATTACAAATTACACCCTTTAAGTTTGATCAAAGTTCAATGCAGTCCTCTAAGTTTTGACCGTTTCAATTCAGTTCTCTAAGTTTGGTTTAGTTTCAATTGACACATTCCATCCATTTGCCACTCACTTCCGTTAGTTAAATACACAAATATTTTATTAATTTGATTTTTTTTATATATTAAATTCAAGAAAAATAAACAAAAAAAATTCTAAAAAAAAAACAAATACTGAATTTTTCTCAAAAACAATAACAGGCATGTACGATATCATAATCCAAAAATAAAATCAAGAACCCAAATATAACATCAAGAACTTCTGGATCTAGATCTGGCCAAAAGGATCAAAGGATTTCGAACAACAGCACAAATTTCAAACCCAAAACAACAGCAAGGACAAAATAATTATCCCAAAACACAAATTTCACAGAAACTCAGGAACAACCTCAAGAACCCAACAGCAGCAAGAAAGAACACATTTCCAGCACACTAAAAATAAAGAGCACTTAAGCTCAACAAGCAAGAACAACACAGCAACAAAAAAAAATCACGGCATGTAAGCATCAAATCCGAAAAATTTCACAACACCCATCTGTTGGCAGATAAAGAAGAGGTGGCAGTACCCACAAAGGACAGAGAAAGCGGCGGCGATGGCAGAGGAAAATGAACCAGATCGACTTGCTCTCGTCCTCGATCTGAATTTGTAACCCACAACAAAATAATCCCTCAGATCTCTCTCTCTCTTTCGCCGATCGCTGAGAAAAATCCCAGCCATTCACCTCCACAACAGAGCCGTGAAGCTCTGTCCTCACTCTCCTCGAGAGAAAAATCTCTCTCTTCGCCATTAATAGCACTTTGTCATCGTAAGCGAGAGAGAGAGAGAGAGAGAGAGAGAGAGAGAGAGAGAGAGAGAGAGAGAGAGAGAGAGAGAGAGAGAGAGATTCAGATCTAGCTTGAATCGAAGAGAGAGAGGAATTTAATTATTGTTTCAATTTTTGTTTTGTTTTTATTTTTTTATTTTTTCCAGAATTATTTTATTGATATAAGAGAAATCGAAAAAAAAAAAAAAAAAAAATTCCAGAAATTTTTAATTGTTTTTCTTGATTTTTTAATATAAAAAATTGTAAAAAAAAAAAAAGAAACAATGCCATTTTTGTGCATTTAACGGCACATAGTAACAGAAAGTTAATAGAATATGTGAATTGCAGTGAAACTAAACATAGAGGACTTAATTGAACCACTCAAAACTTAGAGGACTGAATTGAACTTTGACCAAACTTAAAGGGTGTAACTTATAATTTGGCCTAAATAAAATCCAAAAGAAAAGTTTATCTTTTTACCTTATTTATCGCGGGCCTCAATTCAATCTGACTTTGTTTGCGCAAAACAAAAAAGAAAAGCAAAACTGATATTCCACAAAATGCCCACAAAAACATTGAAACTTGCTTCCGCCACAACACAAATGAAACTTGCCTCCTCTGCGCCATCCAAAGATCCAACGCTCTCCGCCTCATTCTCAATCACCACCCAGTTTGTATCCCCAGAAAATGTTTCCCGTGAAACTCTGTTCCCAAAAAAATTTCGTTTAAAAACAAAAAGTTAAGGTTTTGGCTGTGAATAAACTGGTTTTCTTTTTTCAAAATTATAAATTGTTGAGGCGAGGATGTGGGCTATTTTGTGGTTGAATTTTGATCTGGAAGAGAACTACAATGGGGAAAGTAAGCAGCGTGGAGAGTCTTTTCACTTTATCATTTTGGCTACAACAAATTATTTTCCTTTGTCCCTGACAACATAGAGTAAAAAGATACATCTACGGAAAGAAAGTTAGAAAATAATAAAGCATTAAAGAAAAACATTAGAATTATAATTAATCCTCCAAGTGTTCAACATCCCATTTACATGTAGGTGTGATATGGCTCCTAGGTACATTGTAATGCCACATGGTTCAACTTATACATCACATCCCATCTGCGTCATTGTATTTTTCAGATTCTATTAATTAAAAAATTTAAACTTTTCAGATGAAAAGGATAATTTTCCCCGACCGAAATTCCATTATTAAGTTTTAAAAATTTTGATTACCACCCGCATTATTTGATTGAAAATTGAAATAACTTTTCTACATAAAATGTTAATTAATACACTTTTTATTTGAGGGGTTTATACTTTAACACACTAAAATTATATTCCTCGAGAACTTTCATTTGTCTTGCCGAAGCTTCCTT
The DNA here is from genome assembly GCA_907173295.1 of Fagus sylvatica. Taxonomy (NCBI): domain Eukaryota; kingdom Viridiplantae; phylum Streptophyta; class Magnoliopsida; order Fagales; family Fagaceae; genus Fagus; species Fagus sylvatica. The sequence goes on from OU015768.1 coordinate 6,358,790, forward strand.
TCCTTAGCAAGCAATTCGGCGAAGTCGGCAAGGGTTTTTTCATTCGTACCCTCACCCTCAATTTCCTCAAACTTGCCAGTATCCAAATTCACTCTTGACACCCGCTTCTTCAATAGCTCCTTCCCAACCTCCACAAGCCTTTGCAGATTTTCCGTGGTAGCAATATCAACCGAGGAGGAATCTCCAGTTAATGTGTCATCCTATATATGGTTCATATTTTACCAAAAAATATGTTAATAGCATTTCACAAAGTAGAGTATAATAAATGTAGTCACTTTGTACCTGAATACGAAGGTAATTGTCATTGCAACCGATGGCTTGGAAGAGGGTCGACACGTGAAAATCAACCATATCAGAACTTGCATCTCCATATACGTCGAGCAATGGAGTAGCACCATTGTCAAACACCCAACTAAGCAATGTTGGGGCTGTTATAGTTATAGCTGTCAAAATTAATAAAGCCTATTATTCAGGACACGTTAGGTAGAAACTGACCATTTCCTTAGCCACTTACCACGTTCTAGGCCAGTAAAAACGTGGGTTGTTATTTGAACTTTATCCCTTTGTAAGGCTTATATAAGCCAACAGTTGCTTTTGAATATAATAACATTTGATTCAGATATTTGCTCTGAACTGCTTTATACTTAAAGCTTATCAAATTGGTATCAGAGCCACATCACGGGCCTGATTGTGAGAGAAAAGAAACTGTAGTTTCTTAAGAAAAGAAAGAGTGAGAAGAGAGAATAGCAGTATGGCAGTTGAAAATAATTTCGTTCAGCCTTCGTTCAACCTGCAATTCCTAAGTTTGATGGTCATTATGATCATTGGTCCATGCTTATGGAAAATTTTCTTCGTTCAAAGGAGTATTGGAGTTTGGTGGAGACTGGAGTTCCTGCTGCAGCAGAAGGAGTGGAGCTTACTGAAGCACAACAAAAAACAATTGCAGACCAGAAGCTGAAAGACTTGAAGGTCAAGAATTATCTATTCCAAGCCATTGATCGAACCATTATGGAGACGATCCTCAACAGAGATACTGCCAAGCACATCTGGGACTCTATGAAACAGAAGTACCAGGGTTCCACAAGAGTCAAAAGAGCACAGCTCCAAGCTCTTCGGAAGGAGTTTGAGGTTCTACAGATGAAAGAGGGTGAGAGTGTTGATGCGTATTTCGCTCGAACACTCATCATAGCAAACAAGATGAAGATTCATGGTGAAAACATGCAGCAAGTGGTGATCATTGAAAAGATCTTGAGATCAATGACCTCAAGGTTCGACTATGTTGTGTGTTCGGTTGAAGAGTCTAATAACTTAGATATCTTAACCATTGATGAGTTGCAGAGCAGCTTACTGGTACATGAGCAGAGGATGAACGGGCATGGAGGAGATGAGCAGGCATTAAAGGTGACCTATGATGATAGAACTGGTGGAAGAGGAGGCGGTCGAACTCATGGAGTTTCTCTAGGAAGAGGCAGACAAGCATTCAACAAAGCTATAATTGAATGTTATAAGTGTCATCAATTAGGGCACTTTCAATATGAGTGTCCTAAATGGGAGAAGGAAGCGAATTATGCTGAGCTTGAGGAGAAAGAAGAAATGCTGCTGATGTCATATGTGGAGCTTAATCAATCAAGGAGAGAAGATGTCTGGTTCCTTGACTCAGGGTGTAGCAACCATATGTGTGCAAATAAGGAGTGGTTCTCGGATCTTGATGAGGAATTCCGGGAATCTGTGAAGCTCGGGAATAATTCCAAGATGGCTGTGTTGGGAAAGGGCAA
>OU015768.1:6363064-6396870 GCA_907173295.1 Fagus sylvatica
TGGAGAGTTGATGGCATATACAGACAATGATTATGCAGGAGATGTAGATGACAGGAAAAGCACTTCGGGTTATGTGTTTCTACTCAGTGAAGGAGCTGTGTCCTGGTCCTCAAAAAAACAGCCTGTAGTTACTTTGTCCACTACTGAAGCAGAGTTTGTAGCAGCTGCCTCTTGTGCTTGTCAAGGGGTGTGGATGAGGAGAGTATTGGAGAAGCTTGGTCATCCTCAAGGCAAGTGTACCACTGTGTTATGTGACAACAGCTCTACCATTAAGCTATCCAAGAATCCAGTCATGCATGGACGCAGCAAACACATTGATGTAAGGTTTCATTTCTTGCGTGATTTGACCAGAGATGGAGTTGTTGAGCTGAAGCATTGTGTCACACAAGAACAAATTGCAGACATTATGACAAAACCACTTAAGCTGGATGTGTTCTTGAAGCTGCGTAAGTCAATGGGTGTGGGTGTGGTACCACGAGTAAACTGAAAGAATTACTGCAATCAGTTTAGGGGAGAAATTGTTGGGGCTGTTATAGTTATAGCTGTCAAAATTAATAAAGCCTATTATTCAGGACACGTTAGGTAGAAACTGACCATTTCCTTAGCCACTTACCACGTTCTAGGCCAGCAAAAACGTGGGTTGTTATTTGAACTTTATCTCTTTGTAAGGCTTATATAAGCCAACAGTTGCTTTTGAATATAATAACATTTGATTCAGATATTTGCTCTGAACTGCTTTATACTTAAAGCTTATCAAGCAATCCCCATTTTGAGGCTTTGGCTTCTGTATACTTCTCTTCATGCTTCGCCTCACCCGTGCCCAATGATAGAACTAGCATTCTCTCGCTGTACTCCATTGGTTTTATGTCAGGTAACTCGGTGTTTTGCAACAATATTTCTTTCCTAATATGGCTTATGGCCATCATTGTCAGTGGATTTAGTTTAATAATGCATAAGAGAAATTTCCAACTTGATCCAAAAATAAATCAATAAAAGATAAATAGAATAACCAAATTTCCAAAGCTTCATAACCAAATGCGCCTTAATTGATCAAATTAGCTACTCACGGGATTATTTGCGGCAACCCCTCCATCAATGAGATCAAAACTGCGAGTGTTTCCCTTGGCATCTTTTGTCTCAAAATAGTGTGCTGGAAGAAAAGTGGGTGCTGCAGAGATTCCAATGCAAATATCTGATAGCTTAGCATTCTTCAAATCATTCAGTTTTGCCTGTACAAAAAATTTGAACTGTTAAGACCATGTAATGGCCGCAATTCCAACAATTTGATGAACTTTCCATTGGGGAAAACACTTGGAAAGATTCTAACTGATGTCTTGATACATACGCACGGTTGGTAAACTACCCATAAACAAATTTAATCCCTAATGTTTAAGAGTGATAATAAAGATACTACAAATTCTATTATATAGCCACTTATGTGCCACAAATAACAAATTCACAATAATAATCTAAACATTCATTTATTATATTCTGAAAATGACAGAGTTTGGCTACAATCCACTACGTGATAACTAATAAAATCATCCACGTGTACTTTAGTCACATAACCTATTTAATGAGTCATGTAACTTCTTTAAATAATACATATAGATGGTCTTATAAGTTGCTACGTAGTGGGTTGTAACAAACCGACTACAAACTGATTTGTAGCCAAACCTTGTTCATTTTGAAATCCACCAATAATATTCACTATTACATGATCACTTTGCAAACCATACGTAATAAATTTGTAATATGATTAGCACTATTTAATGTTTATAGCACTATTTAATACAAAAAGTGTGATATATGCTATTTATTCTTAAAAATAAAAAGCCATGACTGAACAATTTTCCCCCTCTTATTGTCGGAAAATAAATAGAACAAGACGTTATGAAAGCCCCATATCTATTCGAGACAATAATCTTATCAAAGCATGCAATCCAAAACCCGAAATTATTAGATGAGAACTCATCTTTTATATTATCTTCTCAAACCAAATCTCACGCCTGACCGATGTGAGAACTTTCATTTGTCATGTTGGAGCTTCCGTTCGTGTGCAAGAGATTTGGCGAAGTTGGCAAGAGCTTCTTCATTAGTACCTTCATTCTTAATTTCCTCAAAACTGCCTGTATCCAAATTCACTCTTGACACTGGCTTCTTCAATAGCTCCTTCCCAATCTCCACAAGCTTTTGAAGATTCTCCGGGGTAGCAATATCAACCGATGAGGCATCTCCAATTAATGTGTCATCCTATGGTTCATATTTTATCAAGAAATTGTTAATAACATATGGTCATAATAAATCATGTTCACAAATGGTTTTAATAAAGGGTTAATATTTGTGTCACACAACTCACATCATACATCACGTAGGTGTGCACATATATCAACAGATTGTGGATATCAACATCTACAAATGTCTATAATTTGTGGATATATATATATATATATATATATATATATATATATATATATATATATATATATATATATATATATATATATATATATAGATTTAAATTACACCTGATGTAACTTCAAAAAAGTTATACGTTTTTTGGACCGTTGATTTCTATTAAATCTAATGGTAGAAAATTTTTGTGATCATCTCATAAATATTCTAAAAATTAAGGATTAAATCATTAAAGAGCATTAATTCTCTCTACCCTTAATTGCCTTTTTCTTTCTCCAAACTCTGGCAAAGAATACACGTTTTCCGAACAAGAGGTGTGTTTGCTTTTTCTCTCTCCATTGTCTTCCTCTCTCTCTCTAGCCTCCATTATCACCCTTTTTCCCCCACATTAGAGCATCTGTGCTCTAATGGTGTCAATCTCTTAAAGAGCACCGTGGACATTTAAGAGCAATTGCATGAAAAAAAATAAAATTAGAATATTTAGATATCATTTGCATCAACTTTACGCGGTGCGAATGTATTACACGCCACTAAAACCTTTCACTCATGTATCAACCTGAAATGATCAAGCTTTTGTTCTCCGCTACAGTTTGCTTTGTTTTATTTTTCCAGCAATTGAGAGAGGTCAAATGGTGTCAAATCTACCTCTCCCTTCTTGTTCGGCAAACAGGTATTCTTTACCTGATTTTGGAGAGAGAAAAATACTACAGAGAGTGGAGAGAATTTATGCTCTTTAATGATTTAATCATTAATTTCTAAAATATTTATTAGATGGTCACAAAAATTTTCTACCGTTAGATTTAAGAAATCAATGGTCTAAAAAATGATAACTTGAACTCATAATTAGGTGAAATCAATGGTCTAAAAAATGATAACTTGAACTCATAATTAGGTGAAAAAGTGGTATGAAACAATCATTACAGTCTTTAATAAATGTGATCATTTTGGTACTTGAATACGAAGATAGCTCGTCTTGGAATCGATGGCTTGGAAGAAGGTGGACACATGAAAGTCGACCATATCAGAACTTGCGTCGCCATATACATCGAGCAATGGAGTTGCACCATTGTCGTACATCCATTTAAGCAAACCCCATTCTGAGGCTCTGGCTGCTGTATACTTTGATTCATGCTTCGCCGCACCTGTGCCTAATGACAGAACTAGCATTCTGTTGCACTCTATTGATTCTTTGCTATGTAACTCGTTACGCTTCAATAATTCTTTCCAAATCTGGCTTATGGCCATCATCGTCTGTAGATTTAGTTTAAAATAGATAAGAAAAGTTGCATAGAATGACCAAATTTCCAAAGCTTCAAATTAAACTCCAAATTATAGCTACTCACAGGATTATTTGCAGCAACCCCACCATCAATGAGATCAAAACTGCGAGTGTTTCCTTCGGCATCTTTTGTCTCAAAGTAGTGTGCTGGAAGATAAGTGGGTGCTGCAGAGGTGCCTATGCAAATATCTGCTAGCCTGGCGTTCTTCAAATCTTGCTGTTTTGCCTGTACAAAAAAAGTTGACCAATTGAGACATTGTAATGTACAATTCCAACAAAAAATTGGTGAACTTTTCAGCCTACATACTGGAGGGGAAAAATTTATTCGGACAATATAATTATTAATTTAGGCCACGTGTTCGGTCATTAACCGAACAGATCTAGCACGTCGAATCTGTTCGGTTAGGTTCAAGGCACATGTTAGAGGTTTGAACTGATGACAAGGCTTAAAGATATCCATCTTAATATTATATTTAAGAACGGATTAAATATCAGGTAACTAAAAAATATTAAATGTAAAGTGAATTTAAAACCAATCCATTGCATTAAATGTTAAGCTAAATATCAGGTTAATGTCAGGATGACTCTGAACCAAATAGACTGTAAAACAGAGATACATTAATGTCCTGAAAAAAAAAAGGAGGAAGAGGATAAAGGAAAAAAGGAATAAGATCTTTATAGAAAATGGCATACAAATAGGAAAAAATAAAGAAGGAGTAGTGGTTCCAGAATTACAATATATCTGAGAAATACAGTTAGAAAAAAGGAGGAGGAGATAAACACATTTTTCTTTGGAAATTATGGGATTACTGACAAAATCATCGGAGAATCATAGGTTAACCCCCACTGGGTTAACCAAGGTTTTCTGAACGTTTCTTTCTCTATTTCGCAGGCTCGAAGAATCCATCCTGTTCGGAACAAAATCTTTTGTGTTCGGACCATGTTCGGTAAATATAATATTGTTTAGTGTTAACTAGCTTTTCCTATATTATCCCAAAAAAATCCCACCTACAATTGGCGCCGTCTGTGGGGAGCTTCTTAACACTAAAGCGATTTCAAAATTCACTCTTGATGGCACATTCAGGGCCTGCCTTTCCACCATCTTCATCCAACCAATCACAAAGTACCCCTCGTCTTGAGGTATCCTCTTCAGGGTCATTTTATGTACCATCCCATCATACACCGTCTTCAACCTCAACTTTCCCTTCCATGCACACCAACCCTAGTCAGAATGTTGGGAGTCAAAGATCAGTAAGGAATAATTTAAATGTTCCATCTTCATCAAGATCCCCAACTCAAGGCAGTCAGAGTATCATAGCCGAGCTCCAACGTCAGATAAGCAGTTTGAAGAAGCGAGTTAGGGATAAGACTCCAACAGAAGGAAGGCCGAGGAGAGGGCGTGAGAAAAACAACCCAGAATGTTCTGAAGCATCTTCGAATCTACACTCTGAACCTGAGGCAGAAAAACCATCTCCGACTAAGAGGGCCCCTGGTTCCGTTCATTCGAAGCCCCCTAGTCAACACCCAGGGGGAGGTGTCTTACCTCCCAAGGTACCTAAGAGAAGAGCCAAACGGGGAGGACAAGGGGCTGTCTGGAAGGCGCTTGACCAGATCTCTTCATCGCCTTTTTCGGATGAAATAGAGTGCGCTAAGTTACCGCCCAGATATACAGCTCCCGGGTTTGAAATGTATAATGGCCGAACAGATCCCGTTGCCCATATAGGTCATTACCATCAGAGAATGGCTCTGTCTCTACGCAATGATGCACTCATGTGTAAATTGTTCCCCTCCAGCTTGGGAGAAGTTGCTCTTCGATGGTTCAACCAGATTGGACGAGGTACGATCTCGTCATGGGATCAGATGGCAGAAGCATTTGTTGGGAGGTTCATAACGAACAGTCGAAAACCCAAAGGTATGGATGCTCTCATGACTATGAAAATAGGCCCCAACGAATCAATAAAAAATTATGCAGCTAGGTATTCCGAGACTTATAATGAGGTGGATGGTTGTGGAGAAGATGTGGCGGTTTCGACCTTCAAATTGGGCTTGCCCGTCGATTCTGGTTTGCGTCAGTCTTTGAGTAAACGCCCTCCCAGCAACATGAAGAAGTTGATGTCTCGGATAGAGCAGTTCATAAGGTTGGAAGAAGATAGAGATAACGGCACTACAGCTAAAGCCGAAGTTCCTGTTCGGCTGGTAAATCCCAGATCATCTGTCCAATCGAACAAAGTTCCTAGAGTTGCCACGGTCCCAAGCAACTTCGTTGCCCCGTCATTCAAGGCACATAGAACAGTGTTTAAGGAGCCGATTTATCGAATCCTTGAGAAGATCAAAGAGGAGCCTTTCTTTGTCCGACCACAAAAACTGCCAGGAGATCCCTCAACTCGAAATCATAAACCCATGTGTCACTATCATCGTGAACGGGGCCACCCCACGGAAAACTGTCACATGTTTAAATCTCATTTGGACCAACTAGTTTCTGATGGGCATCTGGGCGAGTATGTAAATCACAGTTTGACCGAGCAGGAAAAAACTAAGGAGAATACAGGTCGACCAGGAAATCCAGGAACGGCTCCCACCGGTGTGATACATGTAATACCAAGTCCTTTATGTACGCCTATTGGAGCGGCATCTTATCGGTCAGACCTTCAGAAGGCTTTTCACCTCAGGCAGAGCTATGAGATTTCAGATTCTGCTCATTTAGTGCCAAGATTTTGTTCGGAAGCCCATGTCTCATCTGTTAATGGGACTATCTCATTTTCTGATAGTGATCTGCAGGATGTCCAGCTTCCCCATAATGATCCTCTTGTTATAACACTTCGTATAGGGAACTACGACGTCAAGAGAGTTCTGATTGATCAGGGAAGTTTCGCTGAAGTGATGTACCAGGAGCTTTTTGAGAAGTTAGGACTGGGGAAATCCGATCTGTCAGAGTACAGCTCTCCAGTCTTCGGGTTTTCAGGAGAATCAACTATTCCAGTGGGAAAGACGACTCTCCCAGTGCTGGCGGGACCAATCAATCTTCAGACGGAGTTCATACTGATACAGGCTCCATCACCCTATAACGCCATCATGGGGCGGACTTGGTTACACAAGATGAGAGCCATTCCTTCTACTTTGCATCAGAAGCTGAGGTTTCCCACCAAGGATGGTGTAATGGAAATAAGTGGCGACCAAGTGGCAGCCAAGCAGTGTGTCTTAGTAGCTGCTAGGAAGGGCCTCCCGGAGAAAGTGAATCCAACTGGGATTTTATGACAATTACAGTCACCGGGGACTGTGGGTGGGGAAAGCATCAAGCAAGAAGAGCCCGAAAAGGTACACTTTGATGAATCTAAACCTGAACTTTATTTTCAGGTCGGCGCAAATCTATCTCTGTCTGATAAAGACGATATGATAACCTTATTACAAGAATTTCGAGACATATTCGCCTGGTCGGTTTATGAAGCCCCGGGGGTATCATCTAACCTGGCGTGTCATTCCCTAGCTATACCTTCTGATGCTAAGCCCGTGCAACAAAGGCGTCGAAAATTAGCTCCGGAGAGATCGGAAATAGTTATGGAAGAGGTCGGAAGATTGTTGGCCGCAGAGGTAATTCGGCCAGTTCAATATCCGACTTGGCTATCAAACACAGTGGTGGTGCAGAAGAAGAATGGGAAGTGGAAAGTCTGTGTTGATTTCACAGACCTGAACAAAGTTTGTCCTAAAGACCATTTTCCCCTGCCGAGGATAGATCAGTTGGTTGATTCGGCGGCCGGGCATGACCGCATGAGTTTTTTGGACGCATTTCAGGGATATCATCAAATTCCCATGGCTTTGTCCGATCAGGAGAAGACGTCCTTTATTACTCCCCGAGGGGCATTTTGTTATAAGGTGATGCCATTTGGGTTGAAAAATGCGGGGGCTACCTATCAAAGGATGATGACCACTATGTTCGGAAATCATATTGGAAAAACTGTAGAAGTCTACATTGATGATATGTTAGTAAAGAGTACCCGAGGGGAGGATCATTTAGTTCATTTGAGGGAGGTCTTCGAGATTCTCCGAAGGGACGAATTGCATCTTAATGCCTCGAAATGTTTGTTCGGAGTACGTTCGGGAAAGTTCCTGGGTCACATCATCAGTAGTAGAGGAATTGAGGCTAATCCAGATTAGATTTCTGCATTGATAAGTCTTGAAGAACCCAAGAATACAAAGCAAGTTCAACGCTTGACAGGCATGATAGCTGCTCTCAATCGCTTCATTTCTCGGTCGGCCGATAAGTGCCGTCCTTTCTTCCGGCTGTTAGGGAAGAGGAGAAAGTTTTTGTGGGATAAAGACTGCTCGGTTGCTTTTCAGAATATAAAGGCTTACCTCTCCTCACCGCCTTGTCTGTCTATTCCTTCCCCGGGGGAACCACTCTATCTATATTTGGCGGTATCAGAGCATGCAGTAAGTGCGGTTCTTGTTCGGGAAACTTCCGAATATCAGAGACCAATCTTTTTTATAAGTAAGACTATGACCGAAGCAGAATCTCGATATTTGCCACTCGAGAAGGTTGCCCTGGCCTTAATCCGAGCAGCGAAGAAGCTTCCGCAGTATTTTCAAGCCACTACGGTGACTGTGCTGACGGATTTACCTCTCAAGGCTTTGTTGCAGTGTTCGGATTTCTCTGGAAGGATCACTAGATGGGGAGTACAGCTTGGATCTCTTGGAGTGGAATATAAGCCAAGAACTTCAATCAAGGGACAAGTTTTGGCAGATTTTGTGGCTGAGTTTCAAGGGAAAGATTCGGAAGATGGGCCGACCAATTCTCTGGAGTCGGAAATTAGTTCAGTCCATACAGAATGGAGGCTGTTTATGGATGGAGCGTCAAATGCCATGGGATCAGGCGCCGGAGTAGTGTTAATCTCTCCGGAAGGGTTGATTATAGAACAGGCTGTGAGGTTAAATTTTTGGGCATCAAACAATGAAGCTGAGTATGAAGCATTCCTGATTGGGTTGAAATGTGCCAGGAGACTGGGAGCAGATCGGTTACGGGTATTTTGTGATTCGCAATTAGTGGTCAATCAGATTTCAGGAGAGTATCAAGCCCGGGACGAACGGATGGCGTTGTACCTGAGAGCTGTTAAAAATTCAATGTCTAAGTTTGAGTTTATTCAGGTGGAGCAGATTGGGAGAGAGCATAATTCTCATGCTGATATTTTGGCTAAGCTAGCCATGGCCAAGGAAACAGATATGGAAAGAACAGTAACAGTGGAAGTGCTAGATTCCCCGAGCCCTCAAAATTTGGAGTTGGATGTTTTTAGTATCGCAAGACCAGTGGCGAGTTGGATGGATCCATTCGTAGCATATTTGCAGAATAATCAATTGCCTGAAGATAAAAAAGAAGCTGATATGGTCAAAAGGAAAGCTCCGGGTTATTGGCTATCTAAGGAAGGCAGCCTGTACAAAAGGTCCTTTTCTGGGCCCTATTTACTATGTGTTCACCCGGATTTGGTTAATAATTTGCTGTATGAAATTCACGAGGGCATTTGTGGAAGTCATACCGGGGGTCGGTCATTGGCTCACCGGGCAATGTCACAGGGTTATTGGTGGCCATACATGCAGAGTGACGCTGTTCGGTATGTAAAAGCATGTGATAAATGCCAACGATTTGCACCAAAAATTCATCAACCTGCTCGGGAGCTTAACCCTCTATCCAGTCCTTGGCCTTTTGCTCAGTGGGGAATAGACATTGTGGGGCCTTTACCTCGAGCGCCAGGGAACAAAAAATTCTTGATTGTGGCCACAGACTACTTTACAAAGTGGGTGGAAGCCGAGCCATTGGCCCATATTCGGGACACGGATGCCAAGCGTTTCCTCTGGAAGAATGTGATCACTCGATTTGGAATACCTTGGGCGGTGATATCAGACAATGGAACTCAGTTCAACGGCAAGGTCTTTAAAGGATTCTGTTCGGATTTGGGTATAAAAAACTTCTTCTCTACACCGGGTTATCCACAATCCAATGGACAAGCCGAAGTCTCGAACAAGGTAATCCTTGACGGAATCAAGAAGAGATTGGAAGAGGCAAAGGGAAAATGGGTAGAAGAGCTTCCCAGTGTGCTGTGGACACACCGAACAACCCACAGGAGGTCGACCGGAGAAACTCCTTTTGCTTTGGCATATGGTGTGGAAGCTGTCATCCCACTGGAAGTCGGCCTCCCTACTACCCGAACAACAGAATTTGATGCCAAACAAAATGAAGATAATCTCAGAAAAGACCTCGACTTGGTAGAAGAAAGGAGAGATATGGCTGCTATTAGGCTGACTTCTTATCAGCGTCAGATGAAAAGGGGGTATGACCGGAATATCAGACCCAGAAGTTTTCAGATTAATGACTTGGTGCTGCGCAAGGTGGTAGCTAACACCCGAAATCCGAACGATGGCAAGCTCGGTCCGAACTGGGAAGGACCTTATAAGGTAACTTCATTTGCTGGAGTAGGAGCATACAGATTAGAAGATATGGAGGGAAAGCCTATCCCTAGGCCATGGAATGTATGTAATCTCAAAAAGTACTTCTTCTAAATTATATGAGACAGTTGGACGGAGGTATTGTTGACATTCTGTATTTACACAAATATCTGTTCGGACGGAACTTGTCATTTCATATAAATGTATGAGCATTTCATTCGAACATATTATGTTCAGAAGGAACTTGTCATTTCATATTAATGCATGAGTATCCTATCCGGATAAAATTGTTCGGAAAGGAACTTAACACTTCTGGGGGAGTGGTTAAGCATCCTAATAACATCAAGGAGGAATACTTCAAACGGAACTTAACACTTCTAGGGGAGTGGTTAAGCATCCTATTCAAAAGAAAATTGTTCGGAAAGGAACTTAACACTTCTGGGGGAGTGGTTAAGCATCCTAATAACATCAAGGAGGAATACTTCAAACGGAACTTAACACTTCTAGGGGAGTGGTTAAGCATCCTATTCAAAAGAAAATTGTTCGGAAAGGAACTTAACACTTCTGGGGGAGTGGTTAAGCATCCTAACAATATCAAGGAGGAATACTTCAAACGGAACTTAACACTTCCGGGGGAGTGGTTAAGCATCCTAAAAATATCAAAGAGGAATACTTCAAACGGAACTTAACATTTCTGCAGAAGTGGTTAAGCATCCTATTTATATTCATATTATTAGTTATATTTACATTTAGATATATATACATATCCAAAAAATGTTCGGGAGGAACCGGATACTTTTGAAATAATGCATATTTATTTTTGGTCGGAGAATCACTATTCGGATGAATTCTACTGCCTCGGAGGAAATGTATGATTACCATATTTATGCACATGTTGTTCGGGTTTACAATTTCACAGGAATCGCCTAATTGCATGTGTTAAGGAAGGAGCTGACTTGTTCGGACGAACTAAGGTATTTGGTATTTCATTTTTATTTACGTACATAAATAGGGGAAGAATAAGGATTGAAATATACGCTCGTGTTAGTTCGGAGTTATTTTGGAAATAAAGTGTTCATGACTAATACGGAGTTATTTCTGTACAAATGTTTAGTTCTAAGGTACCATACAGTGTAAGAAAAATTCATAGGCATATGAAAACAAATTCGAACTTAAAACATTTAACATTGAACTGCGTACCAAAAGGAATATATATACAAAACTTTCCAAAGTTAAAATGTTTAGTTCGGGGAAAGGTAGAACATAAAAAAAAGGAAAATGCAAAACTAAATCTATTACATAAACTGATGGCATGTGGTCACTTTTCCGAAGAAGAACCAGGAACGTCAGCTGCTTTTTCGACAGGCGCTGGCTGTGGAGCTTCTTCTGTTCGGTCCGTTTCCGTCCCCTCTTCGACCTCTTCATCCTCTTCATCCTCGTCATCAGCTTCTTCCTCTCCTGCCTCTGGTGCTTCATTGTCCGAATCCTGAAGACCCTCCTCAGGATAAGGGATAGGGGTGTTCGAGCGTAGGAAGAGCTCCGATGTTTCTGGCTGCTCGGTTTTAGTCAGGGCAGATTTCCATCCCTTCCTAAAACCGGTGTTGAACACCATACGAAATTAAGTCCTAGCTTCCTCCATAGCCCTCTCAAACCCCGACTTCTCTCCTTCAACCCTCCCTAGAATCTTGCCATCTTCAATGGCTTTCTCGATGGAGGCAATGCATTCAGACTCTAATTTCCTTACCTTCTCCCTCAGCTCAGCCAGCTCGGTTTCGGCCTTCTTCCTATTTTCCTCTTCAGCTCGAGCCAGGGCCTCGGCCTTCTTCCTGCTTTCTGCTTCAGCTCGAGCCAGGGTTTCGGCCTCCTTCATCATGTTGATATTGGCGAAGTGTTGATCCTCCAGTTTTTTGTAGTCGGTACTCTTCCTCTGAAGTTCGTCGGTTATTTTAAGGACCCTCGATTCCATCGTAAGAGCGCTCTGGGTAGCCTGAATGGATAAAAAGAGAAGTCACAATATAAAATATATATGAGGATTCGCGAAACTATAAAGAATAAAACGAGTATTTTCTTCATCATCAACCCTCTGGTGCCGTGTCGGAAGATCTGAGCGGAACTCATGCTATCCCACTGGTTCATATCCCCGGGCAGACAAGCTGCTCGGGCTAAACCGTGAGCAACATGGGCCGAAAGTTCCGGCTCCGTTTCGTCCAAGACTGTGTCATGGACAGAAATCGGACCATCACCGAATAACAGCCTCGACACCCACGGTTCGAAGCTGGCCGAAGCACCTTCGGCTGGCATTGGAGGGGCCTCGCTCCTTCCTTTCTTCTTTGGAGGGGCAAGATCCTCCCCATGATCGGACTCATCAATTTCATGAACCACGGGAAGTGGTCGGGGAGGTTCTTGAACTGTGGTTTGAGCAGCTTGCTCGGACGAGGAGGAGTCCGAGACCACCTTTTGACCTTTCTTGCCAGACCCTTTTCCTCGACCCTTGCCTCTCGTTTTGGCAGCGCCGGACGAGCTCCCACCAGTGCCCCTGTCCATTAGCTCAAACGGGTTGATCGGTGGCGCCATTTCTAAAACTTGGCCGACCGGGATGAACTCGGGGTCTTCAGTGATAGTTGTCGTGTCTGCTGGAACTGCCAAACTGGGGGTAGATGCTTCCACCCGTACCTCTTGAGATCTCGGAACCGTGGGACCTTCAAGAAAAGACCTGATCTGGGGTTCGTATCGCAGTAATAAGGGTGCCGAACGGGGCTCTCCTCTCTGATCGACGCAGATGTTGGTTGCGAGCACCCTCTTTACCAGATCGGTATCAGCCTGGCCTTCGTACAATGCTATCCGAGACGAATCTGCAAAAACATTAACTATTAGTTATAAACAAATAGGGTGAAAAACAATAAATATAACAATCAAAATGAGGTTCTGTTCGGTCTTTAGGAAAGCTGTTCGGATTATTTCTATGGCGTATTAGGGAAAATTCTAACCTGGGCTTTCGAAGTCGCTCCGGCATTTGGAGTCCGTGTACCAATCGCCCGAGACTCTCAGATAGTCTTTGTCGTATCCTTTGTTGGTGTCCGGGAGGCCGTTTACTAATTTATTGTGGATGTTTTTGGCTTTTAGATGGCACAAGGTCTTAGACTCTTCTCCCGGACACACATACTGGTAAACTTGAAAAATTTCCCCGACTCTCAGATTAACCCCCAAAATACGGTTTAGGGCTACTACCCCCATGACTATTCGGAAAAGGTTAAGGGATACTTGAGAGGGGGTGGCGTTGACAATCAGGAGGAAATTCACGAGTAAAGGATGGAGTGGGAATCTCACTCCACCTTCAACCACCGCCATTATTGGCAGCAAAATTTCATCTTTGTTTATCACGGGGAGGTCATCTAAGTTACAGTATGCTAAACGAATAGACGAGGGAACCCTATACAACTCCCTGAATCGAGTCATACTCGCTTCGGAGTTCACTAGCCGAGCTAATTTGCTCGCCCTAGATCTAGTTTGGGCTCTAGCCATGTGAATCTAACGAAGAATTTTTGGAAACTTAACAAATATAAAAATGGAAAAGAAAACTTACGCGGAGGCGTTATCAGAAACCGTAGCAAAGGACGCCGGAAAGCTTGGAGAGAACAGACGTTCAAAGGAAAGGGAAAAGGCAGTGAAAATTGTGAGGGGATAGGTAATGATGTTGGTTTTGAAAGATAAATATCTTTTCCCCCCAAAAGTCCCGCCGTTTCAGTTTATTTTCTTGGAAAGGCGCGAGTCAGTGGGTGGCGTATTAAACTCATTTTTGGAGAAACGTGTTATTGATTCCGACTCCTTCACTATGCGTAAGAAGAAGCCGAAATCAGGGGGTAATTGGAGGGGAAAAATTTATTCGGACAATATAATTATTAATTTAGGCCACGTGTTCGGTCATTAACCGAACAGATCTAGCACGTCGAATCTGTTCGGTTAGGTTCAAGGCACATGTTAGAGGTTTGAACTGATGACAAGGCTTAAAGATATCCATCTTAATATTATATTTAAGAACGGATTAAATATCAGGTAACTAAAAAATATTAAATGTAAAGTGAATTTAAAACCAATCCATTGCATTAAATGTTAAGCTAAATATCAGGTTAATGTCAGGATAACTCTGAACCAAATAGGCTGTAAAACAGAGATACATTAATGTCCTGAAAAAAAAGAAGGAGGAAAAGGATAAAGGAAAAAAGGAATAAGATCTTTATAGAAAATGGCATATAAATAGGAAAAAATAAAGAAGGAGTAGTGGTTCCAGAATTACAATATATCTGAGAAATACAGTTAGAAAAAAGGAGGAGGAGATAAACACGTTTTTCTTTGGAAATTATGGGATTACTGACAAAATCATCGGAGAATCATAGGTTAACCCCCACTGGGTTAACCAAGGTTTTCTGAACGTTTCTTTCTCTATTTCGCAGGCTCGAAGAATCCATCCTGTTCGGAACAAAATCTTTTGTGTTCGGACCATGTTCGGTAAATATAATATTGTTTAGTGTTAACTAGCTTTTCCTATATTATCCCAAAAAAATCCCACCTACACATACTATTGTCATACTCATACATCATTGGTTGAAAAGATCACTGGCTGAAGGTGTTTGATATCAAAGGCTGGAATGATGACTTCTGTTAGAGTCTCTTTCAGAGTTAGGTCACCAAGTAGCCTGTTTGTCAATGACCGCAGGTACTTTCCGTCGTATTTTGGCCTTGTCCTCAACGCCGCAGCCAAAAACCTTGGCATTGAACTCTTACAAATTGAGTGTCGACTGCTTCAACAGAATCATCTTTAGTAGAAATTAGAAAAACATGGCACGTACTACTATTTAATTTGTTGAGTTCCTTTTTAAAATTAGTAAAACTTAAAGACAAGGCTTTTTAATTAATTGTTTCATTAAAATTAATTACCTGGTCTGGGGAAAAATCTTGGGAGAGTGATCTAAATAGAAGTTGTTAATTTCCTTTGCAGCATACATGGGACGGTTTTCCTTATTGGGAGCTGTAAGCATGGTGGTGACTAGACCACCTGTACTTGTTCCTGCAATTATGTCGAAATAATCTGCAATTCTTGCATGGGGCCCGTCCAATTCCTAAATAGACCATACACATAGAATTAATTATATATATATTTATGAAACAAAATAATTAAAAAGGAAGAAGAGGTGGGTGTGGGTGTGGTTAATGGTGAAGTACCTGAAGCTTAGATTCAAGAAAGCCGAGGAGAGTGCTGGGAATTATCCCTCTAATGCCACCTCCGTCAATGCTCAATACAGTTTTTGCCTTTACAGAACCACAAGCCATTTTGATTGAAAAGAGCTAGCTAGCTTCTTGATGTAGAACTGTGGCCTCTAGGCTCTAGGCTTAAAATTACTATCAGTTTGATACTTGAACTTGAAGTTGCGTATAAAGCTTAAAGCATAAACCGAGCAACTTCCACTTTGGATGCTTATAACAACAAATCAAAGAACACATGACATGCAGCATTGTTGCATGGCCCACGTGCGAGTGGATACGACTATTTTCTTCTTTCAATTTTATCTTTGCAGTCTAATGGAACTGTTGGCGAACCTTTTTATTCTCAGCGTGCATCACATGCATGGGTTAATAGAATTTTTACACCTAGTAAATAGTAATCCTGGCCTCATGTTTTTTTAAATAAACCAATTTGCTAATGTGTTTTTTTGGAACATGATGTTTTCCATTTGAAAATCTCTTAATTTATTTATTTTATGGTTCAGATTTTATTTCCTGAATCTAACACTGTACAAACGCCACAGACCGGCGACTATACTGTGTTAGATCTATATATAACATTTAATCTGGATTATAATATAGACTCTCTCCATTTTATTTCAAATGAAGAGTATCCTTATCCATTTTTATCAGAGGTGTCAAATGGGTGGGTTTAGATGGGTAATAAATAGGTTTGGTCCTTAAAAACCCAATTGTCCATTTAGGCCTATTTAACAAAGTATGTATAACCCATACCCAACCCACCCATTTACCTAATTATTTTATGTATGTAAATGGTCAACATATCTTATAACTTCTAAAATGATAAAAATGCTCATGAAAATGATAAAAATACCCCCAAATGATCAATAAATTAGTTTGGTAAATTTATTAGATGCCCAATAAACAACTCAATTAAAACCCAATTAAGCTTTACTTAATTGGTTTTAATTGAGCTGGCACTCATTTGCCCATTTATTAAATAAATGGGTTTGGTTAGACAATTAGTAAATGGGTTTGAATAAACTAACGAGTTTAGGCTTTTTTCACTACCCCTAATTTTTACAAATACATCATATAGTGTCTCTATTAGTTATTTAGGCGACTTTCGCTTGAGATAGGAACATGTTTTGCCAATAATCATGTAATCTTTTCAAAGTATTTAAATGGCAATTATTACGGGAAGCCCTCCATGATGACTTAGAAGGACAAAAGCGCTTGATTAGCTAATCATTGCAACATCAAATTAAAGTAAATAAATAAAATCCATGACTATTGCATTTCTCTCTATCTCTATTTTTTTTTTCCCTAACTTATTATCAAAGAAGAAAAAAAAATATAGATAGGACATTGAAAGTCCCAAATCCATCCAGGACGATAATTTTGTTAAAACATCACACCCAAAATCTTAAATTATTAGGATACACTCAACTAGTATATAATCTTAAATCAAAGTCTGTACCTGGTTGATGGATATATATTTAGGATCTTACCTAATTAAGATTTTGTTTTTTATGTTTAATAGTATATTATTCAAAATTTCAAATAACATGGTATTAGAATTTAGATACAATTTTAGATTTGTAATTAATTTTTAATCCGAATCATTGAATGTATTTATTTTCTTTTAATTCCTCCTTTCACGTCCGAGCCTCGAGTATGCAAATGGGTAACAAACAAACAAACCAGGGTTCTAATAATATATCCAAGCATCCAAATCCAAACATGCATTTAATATTAAGAGGAGACACATAACTAGTACATAAATTCATACTAAAGTCCACACCTACGAATGTGGGACTCTTCACAAATTTCTCATGATAAAATAATATTCCTTAAGGATTTTCATTGGTCTTGCCGGAACTTCCTTTCCTCCAAAAGCAGTTTGGCGAACTCAGCAAGAGCTTCTTCATTAGTACCCTCGCCCTCAATTTGCTCAAACCTGCCAGTGTCCAAATTCACTCTTGACACTGGCTTCTTCAATACCTCTTTCCCAATCTCCACAAGCCTCTGCAGATTCTCCGGGGTAGCAATATCAACTGATGAGGCATCTCCAGTTAATGTGTCATCCTATATAATTCATATGTTACCAAGAAAATGTTAATATCATATATTCACAAATGTTGTGACAAATAGATTAAATAAATGAGTCATTTGGTACCTGAATACGAAGGTAGCTGTTCTTGCAACTAAGGGCTTGGAAGAGAGTGGACACGTGAAAGTCAACCACATCAGCACTTGCATCGCTATATACATCGAGCAATGGAGTTGCACCATTTTCATATACCCAATTAAGCAAACCCCACTTTGAGGCTGTGGGTGCTGTATACTTTTCTGCATACTTTGCCCCACCCGTACCCAATGACACAACTAGCATTTTCTTGTTGTAGATAGAATCACCAAACTCGGCCTTTTGCATCAATAATTCTTTCCTAATCTGGCTTATGGCCATCATCGTCTGTGGATTTAGTTTTAAATGGATAAGATAACTTCCCAACATTGTCCAAAATAAATAATAATAATAATAAAATACATAGAATGATAGAATAACCAAAATTCCTACTTAAAAAAAAAAAAAAAACTCACAGGATTATTTGCAGCAACCCCACCATCAATGAGATCAAAACTTCGAGTGTTACCCTTGGCATCTTTTGTCTCAAAGTAGTGTGCTGGAAGAAAAGTGGGTGCTGCAGAGGTGCCAATGCAAATATCTGCTAGCCTAGCGTTCTTCAAATCATTGTGTTTTGCCTGTACAAAAAAGTTGACCAATTGAGACATTATAATGTCCAGAATTCCAACAAAATACTTATTATTATCATACACATACATCGTTGGTTGAAAAAATCACTGGTTGAAGGAGCTTGATATCGAAGCTTGGTATGATCACGTGTGTTAAGGTCTGTTTCAGAGTTAGGTTACCAAGTAGGTTGTTTGTCATTGACCGCAAGTACTTCCCGTCGTACTTGGGCCCCATCACGGCTCCGAACAAGCTTGTCATTGAACTCACAAAATTGGTATGCCTGGTTCCATAGAATCAGCTTTAGTAGAAAATAATGGCACTTAATTATCATCTGTTAAGTTCTTCTAAAAATAGATCAAAGTTAAAGGAATTGCGTTACTGTACTCCGAAAGTTCTTCATAATTTTCTTCGGTGTAACAGTTTCATTAAAATTTACCTTGTCTGGGGAAAAATCTTGGGAGATTCCTCTAAATAGAAGTTGGTGATGTCCTTTGCAGCATACAAGGGTCGATTGTCCTTATTGGGGGCTGTAAGCATGGTGGTGACTAAACCACCTGTGCTTGTTCCTGCAATTATGTCGAAATAATCTGCAATTCTTGCATTGGGCCCGTCCAATTCCTAAATAGACCATACACACAGAATTATATTTATGAAACAAAGTAAAAAGAAAGAAAAGGTGGCTGTGATTAATGATTAGTGTCCGTCTGTCATCAGATTATTTGACTTAAGTAAAATAAATTAGAAGCTAAACGAAAAAGCCCGTAACAAACGACACCTGAAGCTTAGATTCAAGAAAGCCGAGGAGGACGCTGGGAATTATCCCTCTAATGCCACCTCCGTCAATTGTCAACACAGTCACCGTCTTTGCCTTTGCAAAACCAGGAGCCATTTTGAATCAAAAGAGCTTCTTGATATCTAAGTGTTCACTGGCAAATTACTAGTGTATGTTGTGTATGAAGCATATCCCAACGTACTTCAACTTTGGATATTCATGACAAGAATTTAAGGAAAACTTGGCAGCAGTAATCCATGGACCACGCATGTGTGAATGCGACTTTTTTAGTTATACCTATGTTGTATTATGGAGCTGTATTTTTTTTATTTTTTTTTTTCTCTCTGCGTGGGGGGCGTGGTTTAATTAATTAGACTTATGTCCATCCCTTTTTAGCAAAAAAAAAAAAAAAAATAGAGTTATGTCCATCCCTCATGGACGTTGCAAGTTGCTACATTATGCATCAAGTCGTTGGCTAAGACGTTCCAGTCTCCCATGCCATGTGATGGTGAAGCTCGAGAAAACATAAAAAGGTGCATACTGTTGTGTAGTAGGTTAAATAGTGGTTTGGCGCCATATGTTGAAGAAAAGATTAGAGATAAAAATTAGGTATGATTCCTTAAGTTAGGAATATTAGGTTTCCCAATTAAATTAAAATACATAACTATAATGAAATTAATTTAGGAGAAAAGATAATAGTGTTTGTGTTTCATTGGTTAATACAGTTATGTGTTTGAATTTATAATTGAGGTATCTATTATACCTAACCTAAGAAACTATACCTAATTTTTATCCAATCTAATATACTTCCTCTAGATTATGCATTATAGTTAGGCCTTAGATTATGCATTATAATCGAGCACATGCTATAAAGATGGTCTAATTTATTATATTCAAATCTTCAACCTTATCCGTTTTAGCACTCTAGTTATAATTTAATTGGATTACGATGTCTTGACGTGAGAATAGTATGGCAACTTGATCTACTTTATATATTTAAAAGTTCATATTTCTTGGAGGCTTTATTTAGGCTGGACTTACTTCCAGCAATTTAAAATTTGGCTGCCAACGGCAACAAAGAAACATGCAGTTTAGGTGTTTGACAGTTAGGTTCATGATTGATAATTAAGTTATTAATTTTAAGGTTGTTTAGCGAACCACGTCTCTTGGAGATCTGCCTCATAGAATACAATGATCTTCTTCACACACAAAAATTATTAGACCAAGCCCAGCCCACGCCACGACCAACCCAAATTCAAGTTGCGGCGCGCACGCATGTGTGTGTGAGAGGCCTAATTGGATAGATCCTCCCCGTCCAAAAAATTACGATGCCCCTTGGGCACAACCCATTACCCAAAGAAACATCATATAAACCACTAAAACTTTATAAACTTTCCAATGTGGGATTAAGTTTGTTGTTATCACTCATATTTACATATTTCAAGTAGGCACTTTTGAAGTTAATTTTACTTTTTAACAGTTTTGAGTAAGTAATTACATGAAACTACTCTACTCACGGAAGAGAACAAGACCCAACGCGAACCCACCTCAAAGGAGGTGTGGATCCCTCCCATATTTATACCTAAATTAGCAAATCCCTAGTCATTTAGTGAAGTTTGAATTCAATGCATAAAGAACACGATAAGTGGCTTCACCAAAATAGAAGAAAGATGAATAAACCTTGTAAGTGGAGGACAACCCAACAACCCAGGGGTAAACTTGATTGGCTTGGATACCTAGAATAAAGACAAATAGGTCTAACTCTATTCAAAAGAATCCTTGTAAGTGAAGGATTACCCATAATTTATAAAATGCACAACTAGGAACACCTCGACGATGTGGGTCTCGACAACAAATATAGCTTTCACATGAGATTTATTTCTCATGGTAAGGTTTGTGATGTCATAATTGATGAAGTAAATTATTACGAAACATGGTAGTAACAAATATGGTGGAGAAATTGGAACTCAAAACAAAACCACACCCACAATTGGATAGTTCTCCCAAACCTTTCAAACGATTTACTCTCTAAATTTGTTTTATTGAAAATGCATTGGAACCCAAGACAAAACCACACCCACTGATGCTCTTCTAACTTCTGGTATTGGAAGAAAATGAAGAGAATAATGAACCTCCTCCTAATGTCATTACCAAAAGATTCCACTACCTATGATCTATAAAGCACAGGTACGTTTTCGGGTACGGGTACGGTACGGCGGTACTCCAATTCCTAAAAAACTAGGGTACGGATACGGCGGAGTATTTTTTTATTATATATATTTTTATATATTATTATACATATATTTTTAAATATATGTGAACTTAAAAACAAATATGGATAATAAGATACATCCATTACCATTGAATTGTCTTTATATTATAAACCAACATTCAAAAGAGTAAATGCAATAAGTGTTCAAAATAAAATAAAATTCTAGTGTTCAAGATTATCCAAAAACAAAGACATCATCCTCATCATTTTCATCTCCAAAACATTCACTATCAGCAGGAGCACTAATACCAACACTTTTACTAGGAAATAATTGAAACCCAACCTTCCTCCAACCTATTGCATAATTAACTTCAGATTGATAGATCCATATGAAAAATTCCACATTGGCATGGGACATCACACGTCATAGGACTCATTCCACTACCTTAAATTGTCACCGTGTTTGAAAAGGTGTGAAATGAGGTAAAAAGTAAAGTAAACTGCCCAGCTGCCCTGCACACACGAACGTAAATAGTAAAAAATGGAAAGAAAAAAAAAATCCGAAATTCCTCAAAATATCTATAATGGGGAGGGCAAAGGAAAAAAAAAAAAAACCAAGTGCAAGCTTGGCGGCGGATCCAGAAAGAGAGAGAAAACCCAAGATTAACAATGTTATATAAATCTCCATGTTTTATGAATCCAACGGCTATGATCAACCCATACGGCCTAATCCAACGGTCAAAACAATAACCTCGTTTACAAAGGCAACCCATGAATCCGTCATCCTCAAAATAAATCCTCTCCTTAGACCCTAGCCGAATCCGTACCCTTCACTTTCTCTCTCTCTAGAACTCAAATTCAGACTTTCTCTCTCTAGAAACGCAGATTCCATCTCCAACACTTAAAACGACGCCGTAGCCCTCAGATCCCCTTCCGATCCAAGATGATCCAACACCGTAGCCCGTCGCCGGTAGAGTGAGGAAGTGAGAAATAGAGAACTGAGTGCACCGGCGGTGGAGGAATCGAAAGCAGAGAAGAGAGAGAGAGGCGTTGCAGAGGAGAACGAGTGGCTGAGAATCGGGTGGAGAAGATAAATAGGTTTGAGATTTACCTTAAAACGACGCCGTTTTGGCTCAGTTTTACCCCCACCCCGTACCGGACCCGTACCCGACCCGATCCGTACCTGACCCGTACCAAAACCGTACCGGAAATTTTTTTTTTGGCCGAAAACGGGTACGCCGGGGGTATGCATGCAGCGGTACCCCGGCAGTATCCGTACCCACGAGGTACCCGGTACGGGTACGGCGGGGTTTTTGCTGTACCGGTGCTTCCTTGCCTATGATAGACATTCAAGATCATATTAATCTTTTTTTTAAATGCTGTCATTCCCAATATGATAGCCTATAGAATGAGACCTAAGCAGCATGAAGATTTGCAATGGCAAGTCGAAAACTTTTATTATAGACTTAAGTGAAAGAAAACATGAGTCTATATGTTGTCCCAACCTTTGGGGTGGGGGCAGGAGGAGGGGATTTTAATAATTTATCACACTAAAATTATATTCCTTGGGAACTTTCATTTGTGTTGCCGGAGCTTCCTTTCCTCCACAAGCAGTTTGGCGAAGTAGGAAAGTAAAGAAAATAATAAACAATAATAATTCTGCAGTAAAATTTGTTCTGTTTCATTATTATAAAAGTCTTGCACACATAGGATAGCTACAAGATAGGAAAACTATAAGATGGGATAACTACAAGATAGGATATTCTTTATCAAGACTGATCCTATAAGTTGAATACAAGTTAATCCGATCAACAGCATCAGGTTGTTGTACAGGCTATAGTTTAAAATATAAACTAATCTTTTACTACCGTATGGTTTGAATTACAAACTGTAGGATATTCCTCTTTAGAAAGAACTTCTTCATTAGTACACTTCCTCTCAATTTCCTCAAGCCTGCCAGTGTCCAAATTCACTCTTGACACTTGCTTCTTCAATAGCTCCTTTCCAATCTCCACAAGCCTCTGCAGATTCTCCGTGGTAGCAATATCAACTGACGAGGAATCTCCAGTTAATGTGTCATCCTAGTTCATATTTTAAGAAGAAAATGTTAATAGCATATGGTAATAAATTAACCAAACCCCATTTTGAGGCTGCCGTTGTAGTATACTTCTCTTCATGCTTCGCCGCACCCGTGCCCAATGACAAAACTAGCAATCTCTTACTGAACTCCATTGCTCCTATGCCAATAAACTTATTTTTGCGCGTAAATCTCTCTTTAAAAATTTGGCTTATGGCCATCAATGTCTGTGGATGTAGTTTACAATAGAGAATGTGGCAACTTCATTAAAAATAGAATAAGAAATTCTATATAGGATGACCCAATTTGCTAATTTTTAAACACCAAATATAAATATATGTGCCTCTATTTATCAAATTAATTAGCCACTTACAGGATTATTTGCAGTAACTCCGCCATCAATGAGATTGAAACTGTGAGTGTTTCCCTTAGCATCCTTTGTCTGAAAGTAGTGTGCTGGAAGAAAAGTGGGTGCAACAGAGGTGCTGACACAGATATCTGCTAGCCTGGCGTTTTTCAAATCATTCAGTTTTGCCTATACAGAAAATATAGACCGGTATAAGAGTTGTGATCATGTAACTTCACAATATTTGTGGACACAATTTGATGAACTTTAATTCCAGCCTATTTATACACTCATACATCATTGGTTGAAAAGATCACTGGCTGAAGAAGCTTGATATCAAAGGTTGGAATGATCACATTGGTTAAGGTTTGATTCAAAGTTAGATTTCCAAGTAGCCCGTCTATCAATGACCGCAGGTACTTCCCGTCATACTTGGGCCCCATCACAGCACCGATTAAGTTTGCACCGAACAAGTTTGTCACTGAACTCACAAAACTTTTGTGACTGGTTCCATGAAAGCAACTTTAATTTAATAGAAAATAATGGCATTTACCTTTCGTTGAATTCCCTTAAAAATGGTAAAATCTAAAAGAAAAGGGTTTCAATTTGGCGTTGAAATTAACCTGCTCTGGGGAAAAATCTTGGGAGTGTGCTCCAAATAGAAGTTGTTAATGTCCTTTGCAGCATACATGGGTCGGTTGTCCTTGTCCGGAGCTGTAAGCATGGCGGTTACTAGTCCACCTGTGCTTGTTCCTGCAATTACGTCAAAATAATCTGCAATTCTTGCATTGGGCCCATCCAATTCCTAGACAGATCATACATACACAAAAATTATAAAACAAAATAACAAAGAAGAAGAGGTTGTTATAGTTGGTGAAGTATATATACCTGAAGCTTGGATTCAAGAAAGCCCAAGAGGGTTCCGGGGATAATGCCTCTAATGCCACCTCCATCAATGCTCAACACAGTCACCATCTTTCCCTTCGCAAAACCAGTTGCCGTTTTTATTCAAAAGAGCTTTTGATATTCAAATGTCTTTTAGCAAATTAATGTCAGTTTGGAGGATAGAAAAGTGAGGATAAAAAATATTTGCATGTATGTTTAGTTTGATTGAGAACAAAAATAAAAGGCTAAAAAATATAGTTCATATGAATTTACTATTATATTCTTATTATATAGTACAATAGTAAAATATTTTTTTAGTAGAAGCATAGTGAAAAATTAAAAGAAATAAAACTTATCAAAAAAGAAAAATTAAAAGAAATAAAAAATAAATAGCAACAAGGTAATTACAAAGTCACGGTTTTAAAAATTAAAAATTCAGCAACTTAAAAATGGAGGGCAAAGAAGTCTTTTTAACTTCAAAACCCTCCCAACCAAAGCTTTTCTCTCCCATTTTGTGGGCCAAAGAAAACTCTCCGACCCCACCTCTTTTCCGGCCACTTTTTCCTCCCATTTCTCTTTAACCAAAAGGGAGAAAACACATATTTTCTCTCCATATTTCTCTTCCTCTTTCTTTTATCTCCATTCAAACAGACCTTAATGTCGTATATCAAGCATATACCCAGATTAACTTCAAACTTTAGATATTTACAATACATATGAAAACAATATTAATTATATATCAATTCAGATTGTAACTATAGGGACACATTTATTGATTTGGTCAAGCCATTTAGTCTAAGACTCAGTATTGACTGAAATGGGAAAATAGATATTTAGAAAAAGGTTGATGGGTTGAATTGGGTTCAACATTTTTATTTTTGAAGCTCAAGTTAGGTCGAGTTCGGGTATAACTTATTACTATTGATTTATTTTATGTAAAAAGTTCAATTTTATAAATACAATTATATTTATGAAAAAAAAAAAGTTAAATTTTAAAAAACCATTCATAACCAAATAAACAAAATAAGCTCCCAAATGACCTTAACTAAGCAAGTATTGATTCGTAGATTATTTTGGTTAAAATAAAGAAAAAATAAAAAGCATTTCTTTAGCAGCCAAACCGAGTAAAACTCCAAGATCCAAACTAATAAATAAAATCCAAACGAAACGTTTATCTTTTTACCTTGTTTATCGCGGGCCTCAATTCAATCTGACTTTGTTTGCGCAAAACAAAAACGAAACGCAAAACTGATATTCCACAAAATGCCCACAACAACACAATTGAAACTTGCTTCCGCCACAACACAAATGAAACTTGCGCCATCCAAAGATCCGACGCTCTCCGCCTCATTCTCAATCACCACCCAGTGTCAGAAATGTGAAGAATAGAAAATAACTTTTATTTCTATTTGTCTTGCTGAATACAATGATACGTACTTGTTTAAATAGATACAAGAGGCTAGACTAAGTATGGAAATAACAAAAATAAGGAAAATAAATATTTACAGATCATTGACTATTCCTAGAATTGTGGTGATGATTCCATGACTGATTTTGTGTAATTGAGAATGAGCAGATTTGATTGTGTTATGGCTGATTTTGTGTAATTTGATTTGATTGTGTCAATACTCCCCCTCAAGTTGGCGCATGTAGATCCGTAATGCCCAACTTGCATAGGAAATGATGGAAACGTTCTCGGCCTAAGGCTTTGGTGAAGATGTCTGCAATTTGTTCATGTGAGGACGTGTGGACTGCAGTGAGGAGACCAGACCGGATCTTATCTCGAATGATGTGGCAATCAATCTCAATATGCTTGGTACGTTCATGGAACACAGGATTATGAGCAATGTGTAGAGCAGATTGGTTATCACAATGTAAGCTGAAAGGTTCAGGGTGAGAAATACCAAAATCAGCAAGAAGTTGTTTTAACCAAGTGAGTTCGCAAGTAGTAACGGCCATGGCACGATATTCAGCTTCAGCGGAAGAGCGAGCTACTGTCGTTTGTTTCTTGGTGCGCCATGAAATAGGACTTGTGCCAAGCTGGATGAAATAGCCGGTGGTGGAGCGACGAGTAGTAGGACAGCTGGCCCAATCTGAATCAGTATAGGCAGTAACATGTAAAGTATTAGAAGAGGGGAAGAGAATGCCTTGGCCTGGGGTGCCTTTGATGTATCGAAGAACACGAGTGGCGGCTTGCATGTGCGGAAGGCGAGGGGCATGCATAAATTGACTGAGGATGTTCACTGCGAAGACAATATCAGGACGAGTGATGGTCAGGTAGATGAGGCGTCCCACTAGGCGCCGATAGGCACTAGGATCAGGAAGGAGGTCGCCATCTTGATTTGTGAGTTTCAAGTTTTGCTCCATGGGAAAGGGAGCGATCCGGGCGCCAAGTTGGCCACTGTCATTCAGAATATCAAGAGCATACTTTCGTTGATTAAGGAAGATGCCTTTGTGTGAACGAGCAACTTCGAGACCAAGGAAATATTTGAGAGGCCCGAGATCCTTGGTTTTGAAGTTGGTAGAGAGTGCATGTTTGAATGTCTCAATTTGGGAAAGATCATTGCCAGCAACGAGAATGTCATCAACATAGACAAGCACTACTGTGATACTCGTGGTTTGGACCAAGGTGAATAAAGAGTGGTCTGCTTGAGATTGAGTAAAACCTGCATCAAGAAGCACAGTGGTTAGTTTAAAAAACCAGTTGCGGGATGCTTGTTTGAGGCCGTAAAGGGATTTGCGGAGGCGGCAAACACGAGTCTCCCCCTTGGGGCAATATCCAGGAGGTGGGATCATGTAAACTTCTTCATCAAGATCACCATGTAAGAAGGCATTGTTGACGTCAAGTTGGTGAATGATCCATTGCTGAGCAGCGGCGACAGCGAGCAAGCACCGAACAGTAGTCATTTTTGCAACAGGAGCAAAAGTCTCATGATAATCAAGGCCT
The DNA here is from genome assembly GCA_907173295.1 of Fagus sylvatica. NCBI lineage: Eukaryota > Viridiplantae > Streptophyta > Magnoliopsida > Fagales > Fagaceae > Fagus > Fagus sylvatica. The sequence continues at coordinate 6,390,429 of OU015768.1, forward strand.
TCAACCTGAGTGTAACCTTTGGCAACTAGGCGAGCTTTATATCTTTCAATGGAACCATCTGCTCTGAGTTTGGTTTTAAAGACCCATTTGCAACCAATGGGCTTTTTACCAGGAGGGAGGGGTTCAAGTGTCCAGGTAGAATTTGCTTCAAGGGCACGAAGCTCAGTAGACATTGCTTCACGCCAATGGGAATGACGAAGGGCAGTGGAATAGCAAGAAGGTTCAACAGAAGAGGTGAGAGCATGTAAAAAGATAAGATGAGAAGATGAGAAACGAGAATATGAAAGAAAAGCAGATAAAGGATGAGCAGTACCTGAGGTTGATGTAGTGAGTGATGATGCCGTGGGCCCTACATGTAGAGTCGGACAAACATAATCCTGGAGATAAGCTGGGCGAGAAGTAGTGCGACGAGGACGAAGAGAGGTAGAGGGAGGAGGAGGAGAATCTGTGGTGGCAGTAGAAGGAGGAGAGGATGAGGTTGGGAGGATTGGTTCGGGTAATGAGAGTATAGGTTCGGGAACGGGTAAGGGAAGGATGGGAATGGATGGAGAGGGAATATCTGGAAGATCTTGAAAGGGAAAAATGTTTTCATGGAAGGTGACATCTCGAGAAAAGAAGATTTTGTGTGTGTCGAGATTATAGAGTTTGTATGCTTTGTGGTTACCGGGGTAGCCAAGGAATAGGCATTTGGAGGCACGGGGAGAGAATTTATCTCGATGATTACGGAGGGTTTGTGCATAGCATAAGCAACCGAACACACGAAGGTGATTGTAAGTGGGAATGGTATTGAAGAGAAGTTCAAAGGGAGATTTATTTTGGAGAATGCGACTCGGGGTACGGTTAATGAGATATGCCGCAGTGAGTACACATTCTCCCCAAAATTTTAGAGGTAAGTGTGCTTGGAAGCGAAGACTGCGAGCAATATTTAGAAGATGCCTGTGTTTGCGCTCCGCAACACCATTTTGTTGCGGAGTTTCAACACAGGTACGTTCATGAATAATGCCGTGATTTTGAAGATAGGATTGCAATTTTGTTTCAAGAAATTCTTGTCCATTATCAGTGCGAAGTTTTTTTACCGTGGTGTTGAATTGATTTTGAACAAGGGCAAAAAAATGTAGTAGATTTGTATGTGCCTCTGATTTATAACGCATAAGATAAAGCCAAGTGGTGCGGGAAAAATCATCGACTATAGTGAGAAAATAATGAGAACCACAGATGGAAGGAGTATGGTAGCCACCCCAAATGTCACAAAAAATTCTATTGAAAGGAAAAGAACTTTTATTAGCACTAGATGAAAAAGGCAAGCGTGTGTGTTTAGAACGAGCACAAACATCACAATCCGAAATAACATGAGAAGTATTAAATAATTGAGGAATAAAAAGACGGGAAGGATGACCTAGGCGGCGATGCCATAAGTCTTTATTAGCAGTGGGTTGGACGGAGAGAGCCAGAATGTTGTTGGGCCGATACACATAAAGCCCATTGCAAAGATCACCCGCTCCAATCAGCCTCGTCGACTGTGGGTCCTGAAAAAGGAAATTTTTAGAAGAAAAAGAAACAATGTAATTTGTGTTAGAGGTAAACTGAGAGACAGATAAAAGATTAAAGTGAAAATCAGGGATATAATAGACATTTGTAAAGATAAGAGTGGGGGACAAGATACAATAGCCGATACCCATAATGGAAAGGGTATGACCATTGGGTAGTTTCACGGAGAGAGAAGGGGGCGGGGGTTGAAGGGCAGAGAAGAGGCGCCGATCGTGGCACATGTGGGCGCTAGCGCCGCTGTCCACAACCCAGTCACAGTGAGTGTCGAAGGAAGAGAGAGAAGAGGCGACATTACCGACGAAGTTGGAAGAAATGGGTGTCGGGTTGAGCAGATCCAGGAGTTTCTGGTAGAGTTCTGGCGTGAGACCCGGTACCGGCGAGGAATCGGAGGAAAAAGAGGCTTGATTGGCCACCGGTGTCAAGCTGGGCGGCGGTTTGCCGAGGAGAGAGGGGCGCGGCTTGGAGCGTGGGTCACGGCCAGATGGGTAGCCGATAACACGCCAGCAACGGTCACGGGTGTGACCCGTTTTGCCACACTCAGTGCAACGGTGGTTGGGGCGGCTGGTGCTGGAGTTGGCTGCTGCGAAGGCCAAGGAGTCCGTCGGCAGTGGGCGGATGTGCAAGAGACGCTGCTGCTCCTCCTGAAACAAGATAGAAAAAACTTTTGTGATGGGGGGAAGGGGCTCCATAGCTAGGATTTGGGTTCTGAGTTGGGCAAAAGAATCATTGAGGCCAAGAAGGAACTGGAAGACGCGTTCATCGTCGGCTTGTTGTTGGAAATCCTTGAGGTCAGTGTGATTGTGAAGGTGGCTTAATTCATCCCATATTTGTTTGATTTGGTTGTAATACTCATGAATGGAGGTGGTGTTTTGTTGCAGAGAGGAAAGTTCACGTTTCAGGTGATAGAGGCGGGCATTATTCCCGTGGCTGAAGCGAGATTGGAGGTCAATCCAAACTTCTCGTGGGTTGGTGTGGTATTCAAGGGAGTTGGCTAGAGATGGACTGATGGAGTTTAAAATCCAGGTAAGTACCATATCCTTGGTTTGGTTCCATTGTTTGTATTCTGGAGAGGTCGGATCAGGGGTGGGGAGAGAGCCATCAACAAAACTGAGTTTGTTCTTGGCGTTGAGTGCTCGAGTCATGGCTTTTTGCCATTTCGGGAAATTATCTCCTGTAAGGAGACCAGAGACAAGGATTAGGCTAGGGGAGTCAGAAGGGTGAAGGGTATATGGAGAGGAAACATTGGAGGTGGGAGGGGAAGATGTGGAGTTGGAGGAGGATGAAGAAGCCATGGAGGTCTCGGGGAGGGATCTTATTTAGGCTCTGATACCATGTCAGAAATGTGAAGAATAGAAAATAACTTTTATTTCTATTTGTCTTGCTGAATACAATGATACGTACTTGTTTAAATAGATACAAGAGGCTAGACTAAGTATGGAAATAACAAAAATAAGGAAAATAAATATTTACAGATCATTGACTATTCCTAGAATTGTGGTGATGATTCCATGACTGATTTTGTGTAATTGAGAATGAGCAGATTTGATTGTGTTATGGCTGATTTTGTGTAATTTGATTTGATTGTGTCAATACCCAGTTTGTATCCCCAGAAAATGTTTCCCGTGAAACTCTTTTCCCGACAAAATTTCGATTAAAAACAAAAAGTTAAGGTTTTGGCTCTGAATAAATTGGTTTTCTTTTTTCAAAATTATAAATTGTTGAGACGAGGGTGTGGGCTATTTTGTGGTTGAATTTTGATCTGGAAGAGAACTACACTGGGAAAAGTAGGCAGAGTGGAGAATCTTTTCACTTTATCATTTTGGCCGGGTTAAAATTTAGTCTACAACAAATTATTTTTTAATTTGCACTTCCTCCTTAGTCCCTGACTATGAGTAAAAAGATACATCTATTTATGTACATGTAGATATAGCTCTTAGGTACATTGTATTGTATTGTAATGCCACATGGTTCAAGTTATACATCACATCCCATCTGCGTCATTGTATTCTTCAGATTCTATTAATTAAAAAATTTAAACTTTTCAGACGAAAACGATAATTTTCCCCGACCGAAATTCCATTATTAAGTTTTAAAAATTTTGATTACCACCCGCATTATTTGATTGAAAATTGAAATAACTTTTCTACATAAAATGTTAATTAATACAAATTGCATCAATGACATGTCCTTTTTCTTTTAATGAACGGTGTTATTTCGTTTTTTGATAATATGAACGGTGTTATTTCGAACGATACAAATTCATATTTAGAAAACTTTATTAAAAGACAGCAATTTATCACACTTTTTATTTGAAGGGTTTATACTTTAACACACTAAAATTATATTCCTCGAGAACTTTCATTTGTCTTGCCGAAGCTTCCTTTCCTTAGCAAGCAATTCGGCGAAGTAGGCAAGAGCTTTTTCATTAGTACCCTCACCCTCAATTTCCTCAAACTTGCCAGTATCCAAATTCACTCTTGACACCCGCTTCTTCAATAGCTCCTTCCCAACCTCCACAAGCCTTTGCAGATTTTCCGTGGTAGCAATATCAACGGAGGAGGAATCTCCAGTTAATGTGTCATCCTATATATGGTTCATATTTTACCAAAAAATATGTTAATAGCATGTCACAAAGTAGATTATAATAAATGTAGTCACTTTGTACCTGAATACGAAGGTAATTGTCCTTGCAACCAATGGCTTGGAAGAGGGTGGACACGTGAAAATCAACCATATCAGAACTTGCATCTCCATATACGTCGAGCAATGGAGTAGCACCATTGTCAAACACCCAACTAAACAATCCCCATTTTGAGGCTTTGGCTGCTGTATACTTCTCTTCATGCTTCGCCTCACCCGTGCCCAATGATAGAACAAGCATTCTCTCGCTGTACTCCATTGGTTTTATGTCAGGTAACTCGGTGTTTTGCAACAATATTTCTTTCCTAATATGGCTTATGGCCATCATTGTCTGTGGATTTAGTTTAATAATGCATAAGAGAAATTTCCAACTTGATCCAAAAATAAATCAATAAAAGATAAATAGAATAACCAAATTTCCAAAGCTTCATAACCAAATGCGCCTTAATTGATCAAATTAGCTACTCACGGGATTATTTGCGGCAACCCCTCCATCAATGAGATCAAAACTGCGAGTGTTTCCCTTGGCATCTTTTGTCTCAAAATAGTGTGCTGGAAGAAAAGTGGGTGCTGCAGAGGTTCCAATGCAAATATCTGATAGCTTAGCATTCTTCAAATCATTCAGTTTTGCCTGTACAAAAAATTTGAACTGTTAAGACCATGTAATGGCCGCAATTCCAACAATTTGATGAACTTTCCCTTGGGGAAAACACTTGGAAAGATTCTAACTGATGTCTTGATACATACGCACGGTTGGTAAACTACCCATAAACAAATTTAATCCCTAATGTTTAAGAGTGATAATAAAGATACTACAAATTCTATTATATAGCCACTTATGTGCCACAAATCACAAATTCACAATAATAATCTAAACATTCATTTATTATATTCTGAAGTTTGGCTACAGTCCACTACGTGACAACTAATAAAATCATCCACGTGTACTTTAGTCACATAACCTATTTAATGAGTCATGTGACTTCTTTAAATAATACATATAGATGGTCTTATAAGTTGTTACGTAGTGGGTTGTAACAAACCGATTACAAACTGATTTGTAGCCAAACCTTGTCCATTTTGAAATCCACCAATAATATTCACTGTTACATGATCACTTTGCAAACCATAATTAATAAATTTGTAATATGATTAGCACTATTTAATGTTTATAGTGATTGTTGTCGGTCCTTTAAATGACATGACCAAACAAAAAATTGGCACGTCATCATTCAAAAATTAAAAACGATAATTTTAAGTTTATTAGGGAGATTATTTTAGACTAAAATAACTAAAAATCACTCCAAAAATAAATTTAATGACTTAAAAAATATTTTGACTTGAGACACTATGTAACTCTCCACCTTTTTTTTAATAATATATTTAACTCTCCATTTAGCTGCACATGTTTTTGAGTTAAATTATGTTATATTAATTTTTCCAATTTTTTAACATACCCAAAACTTTACAACCTACTTATTATAAATACTCATACTCAGGGTCGGCCCCAAGGTAAGCCCAGCAAGACCTGGGGCTTGGGCAACCCCCCTCACAGGGGCAACCAGAGAGAAAAAAAAAATTAATATACAGAAAAGAAAAGAAAAAAATCTAGCTTCTAGATTGTGGTGGCATTTTGATGTGCGTGTGGCCAAAAAACAAAGGAGCTCCAAGCTTCAGCTCACCCTCACATTCTCCTTTTGCCAATGGAAAGCTACTCCAAATGGGTGGCATCGTGATAGCGCAATGGGTCTTGTTTGATCAGCTTTTGCGGAATAGCTGCAAGAAGAGAAACACTGAGATGGGGTTGTCAAATTCACACTTGTACTAAGGTAGTATGAATCTTTTTTCAAATGGGCTGTTGCCCATTGGCACCCTATACGAAGCACACATAAAGTTAAAAAAAAAAAAAAAAAAAAAAAAAAAAAATAATATAAAAAAAAAAAAAAGATAATTTTGACATTTCATTGTTTGTTTTGCACAAATGTTATTTGTGCTAGGCTGGGTGGCTTTGGGTTTTTAAAATCTTTGAAACAGGGAAAAATGAAGTACTTTTTTTCTTAGTATAGATACAATGATGTAGGTGTAAAAATTACATTGAAACAAAACTTTATTTGAAAGTTAAAACCAAAATTTCATAAAACTAAATACTAAAACAAAATTCAATGGAGACCATTTAAAAAAAAAAAAATTGATGATTCATTGTATTTCATTAATATTTCTTTTTGGGTGGTGTTACCACCACTTTTTGTTATTT
>OU015768.1:6396970-6429536 GCA_907173295.1 Fagus sylvatica
ATGACAAACTCTTGTTTTCCGTTGGTATTTATAATCTTGGAGAGCGTGCAATCTTAGAATCTTAACCGCTAATTTATTCCATAACAAATGTGGACTCAATGATTTCAAATTAGGACGGTTTATTGGTTATGGACTGTTTAAGTGGCCCCCTTGCTAAAGATTATGTTAATAGGGAGACTGATAGGTGTACATTGCATACCAACTAAAATGTGTATATTTGTATATGTTGATGTCTATAATTTATAGATGTATATTCACATTAAGTGATATGCACACATCTCGATATGCAACAATATTTGCCCTTTTAATACTTTGCATATTTTGGTTCCAAAATCTTTCTCGATTATTAATAATACTAGAAATATAACATTTTTCATAATGACTTGTTGTGATTGGAACATAACTTTCACTTTGGTTTATCACTAATATTATTTTTATTATGTGTCAATCACAACAGACCATAGCATTAGTTGTGAAAAATATTATAATTAATTTAGTCATTCCTTGGTATATATTGTTCTTTACCTATCTTATTGTTTTATCTTTTCTTGATAATATCTATGTGAAACAGTCACTCAATAACACTGATGACCTGCTAAAAAATCTTTCATTTGAACATGTATAAGCATTGAAGCGTGTGTAGAAGGCCTAAATCTAATAGAAATAATAATGGAGATAAATATAATTGAGAGATTGAGAGAGATGAAGAGAATGGAGACTAGGGTTTTCAAGTGGTTTGGCTATGTGAGCCTACATCCACATGATGTAGCCAATGTACTACATCTTTATTATATTCTCTGTATAATATATTTTGGATGATTACAATATGTTGTGAAGGTGTCCTATTTATACATAGGACTACTAACACAACTCTCCTATCTAACCTATGTGAGATTCTCCTTAACAGCGTGAAGCTTGGTCCTTGACCTTATGATGACCTCTCCCCATGCTAAAGTGTTGCTACACATTGTTTAAATGTTAGTGAGGGTGGCAATCAATTTGATCAATTCTTCTTTGACAAGTGGGACTCAAGGGCTAAGATATGTTAATTTAGAATAACAAGCCTCACCTACCGAAATGAAATGCACCACAAAGATGGGGATTCTCTGTACTCTCCACTACTGAGGAATAGTATTTTATGTGGATGGTGTACAAGCTTACAAATTGTTGATCAAATAAAATTCAAGCAAAAAAAAAAGTCTTTTATTACCAATAATAATAATAAAAGATGTCTGCACTATGTGCTTTGAAACTCTTTGTTCATTGTATGTGAAAATGTTAAAACGGGTTAGAATGATTAGTAGCCGCTAAATAGGTAAGATTCCTCGTTGTGTAACATAAAGAGAATCTCTCTTATACTACATTAGACTATGAAAACGATGACTATGTTATAATTTAAGCAAACTATATACATTAGACTTTATAAGCTGTCCAAACTGAAATCTAGAAAGGACCCTAACCTAATTTTTACCTAAATTTCACTTTTTATTATTCTTTTCTCATGCATACTCGTACAATGAAAACTAGTAATAAATTTTCACTTCTCAAGACCCCCCTTAGGTCCAATCCCTGCCATAATTACCATAATGAAATTATAATGCTCCAAAAGATGTAGTTCATAATTTTTTATTTATTTTTTAATTCTAACATTTAATCATTATTCTAACAAAATGATCTCAAGCACGGAAGTTGATGGAACCTTAATTAAGACTTAATTCAAGTCAATTTATTACAAGAATCTTCAAGGTTCCTTTGAGAAGTAGGCAAATAGGCAATCCTGGAGGGAGTGAAAATGTGGTTCAAAATTTTAGACATATCTACATATACTTTTTTCCTTTTTGTTAGAACTAATTGACATTTAGATTTAGATATGTTATAGAAAAACCGAAAAGGCGATTTTTTTTGTTTTTGTTTTTTTCTATATTTTTTGGCTTGGGCACAATGTCAGTTTTGTATTGCTGATAGTAAACCTATCGAGCTCTTGCATGCTTTGTGGATATTCTGTTCATCCTTTGTATTTATATCACCCATATGACATTGGCATGAACGTTCACTTTATTCCGCCAAAAATGGTGTGCATCATTTAAGATCTGAAGTTTATTAACTAAAACTTTCTTAGTGAAAAACATTACATCGCTAGACTAGACGTGATGGAAATTCATTTTTGTTACATTAATATTTTAGCTCCATTTAAACAGCTTCATATTTCAATATGTTGTTTCAATGTTCTTTGAGCTATATACATATATCTTCCATAACTTTAATTTATGCTATTGTGAATCCAAAATATACATATTTTATGTAACAGTAAAAGCACTGTCGGTAGTCGGCCTAGTGCAAATTTGAATGATTTCATCTAAATACTAATAGAAAAGGTATACATTGGTTACTGATGGACGGTTCATATCAACGCCGAAATTTGACCAATATCCGTAATGAGTAATTATTTGAATTTTTTCCTTTTTCAGATTTTGGTTAGACTCTTCACAAGAGTTTGGTTTGTCACCGTGACACATAATGATCTGTTGAGATGCTTAATTTCATTGGAAAATCAAGATTCTCTTGATAAGAAAATTATATTCCAGTCTAGTATATGGCGTTTTAGACTTTTCATACATTCATTCACACAACAATGTATGTGCATTGTCATAACAACCAACTAACCAAGTGTCTTAGTGTTTAACATTAATCCGCCAACCATGCATCCTCTGGTTTTACTTTCATTATGTGAGACTTATAATAACCCAATTATCTAATTCTAGAATTCATCGATTTCTCTAGAAAATATGATTAATTAATGGCGGTTAAATGGCATATCCAGCCCCATTGCTTGGAATTGATGGAAAAAGTTATGAGCTCAATATTTAATGTGCTTGTACCACACAACCTTGTGATCTAAGTGGTTTAGAGGTTTGGTGTATGGCAAGTCCTGAGTTTGAATTCTCGGAGATGAAAACATGATGTTAGTCTGACTTAGAATTGTTGTGTTGTTCACTACTCAAATCTACTAGATTCTGAATGGAGCTAAAATTAGGTTATGACTCAACTCATCTGAGAGATCACATACAAATCCTCTATTTCTGATCACTCCTTATTATGATTTATTTATACCTCTTAAGCATTGGTTCCTTAGGAATATTATTGTCCACCGCATAAAGCTATACTAAATCTTGAGTAGGAGATTGAAATCTGACTGTCTCAACTCACTTGAGAAAACGCTTGTGAATCGTCCACTTCAATACACTCATGATGGATTTATTTAGACCGATTAAATGATGGTTCATCAACATGTGGGAGCTATTATAACCACTCAAAATAAGGTTGCCACAAATTTTTGCATTCTTATCATTTTTCTTAAAAAAAAAAAAAAAAAGAGGCATATGTAATAAGGAAAGATGCATCAAACCTTCATGTCAATGGATCCGTACCTTTAATTCATACTCTCTTCTTCTTTTTTTTAATAAATAATTTATACTATTTAGTTGCCCTTCTTTTAATTAGAAAAGGAAAAAATCTTTGTCAAGAATCAAAAAAAGTCAAGTCAATCGCACGACAGCCACCAAACTCATTGGAGGCCCCGACCACTTCCCTTTGTCACAAAATAATTCGTTATTAGTATTAATTTTTGTCGATTAAGTCAAAACGAAGGCAATGATGGGAGCTCTCCACAATACTTTGCGTTAATTAATCTACTCCAATCCCACTCCATTTAGAATGGAATTGAAAATTGAACTTCTGCGTGGCTGGCTCCTCATACCAGGGAGCGCTAATTTTTCGCACTGATCAAGTACTACATAATATAAATTCAGTAAAAATAATTTATATTTTATAATACCATAGAGAACAAAGTGGAATTGATTCGCTGTTGTGCTAGGCTGTAGTGCACGAGAGATATACATAGAGCATTAACGTTCGTGGATCCTTAGTGGTTACTTGTTAGTATATAATAAAATGCAACAAGAATTTAATATAATAAAATGCAACAACGAACGTGCAATTGTCGTTGTGCGATAGGGTTAATGGCGGAAAGAGAGAGAATCTCCATGGTATCTTTGAATCTAAACGGTCCAAGATTTTTCTGTAATCATTCAGTACGACTAGGTTTGTTGCACTTATACTTTTTTTGTCTACGAAGGCTCTCATAGCTAGCCAATGCTATACGTCTTGTTTCCATAACACTTCCAAGTACCAAGTATCTCATTGAACGTTTATGCGTAAATGCTTTAAGTTAATATGGTCTTGAAAGAGACACAAAATCTAAGACAATAGCATTATTTCTTCCATTAAGATAATATATTCATGTTGAGGTAAGAACTCAGATTGAAGAGAGTATGTCATAGCGAGTGTGAGATACTATATCACTGGGTCCAGATTGAAGAGATTTAGATGCATACGAAACCTTGAATTTTCTTTATGCAATAGAAAGCTATTGCAAGGTGGAAGGAATGCATGTTAGGTAGGGTTTTTTCTTGTCTTGGTAAGAGAGAGAGAGAGAGAGAGAGCTTCTAGTAGAGAACTTAGCTGCCCTTGACTTCATATAAACTGGCCGGAGACCTCGCAAAAATTGCTTTTAAAATAACACCGTTCACTAATAACAAACTAGCTAACCCTTAACTCCAAAATTTTGAAATTGGATATGAATTCTCAGCTAATCATAACAAGAATTAATTACATGATTTCTAAAATATAGTTGTACACTTGTACTACACTAATTAACATCAATTAGCCAAAAAAAAACTTATGCTTTTGTTTTGAAGTTTTTGAAATTTAATAAGCTTGTAACTATATGCAATTGCTGAAACTACACCTTAAACTAGGCTAACAAATAAGAAAGTGTAAACAAGTGATCTTTACATGACATATTAAGTCTAACAATAGACCATCAGCATATGAATGAAGTGACCATGCATTATCATTTTATAATGTTACCATGAAAATATAATAAAACTGTCACGCGATTTTGGTCAGAGCAATTAATTAAATGCAATTCCCTTATAAAAAGCGAAAAAAATTTAATGAATGAAATCTCTCTTTTTTTTTCTTCTTTTTTTTTCTTAAAATAAAATGAGAAGGAAGATTCGAATAAAAGTTTTTCATATAGAGAAAACTAGTAATAATGTTATTGAGTTACAAAACTCTTGATATTAACGAATAGAATCCTAAGCATTCTTCTGGGACATGGTTTTGGACATAGTTGATACACATTCCTCAAGTAATGCCTAACATAAATATGCTAAATTTTGTGGTAAGTCATGGCGGCTGCTATGCACATCAGTCAAGACTTAAGAGTAAGTAAAAATTAGCAGGGTGGGTGCTTCTCAACTACAACTTATGGTTGCTTCAGGATGAGTGATTCCACAAAGAATTAGGCACGTGGTACGCTTGGTGATTCTCCCCTAGCTTATAATATGCGGTCATGGAGGTCATACTTTCACTTGGGAAAAATATATCAACTTAAAGAATCATATGAATGGGGGTTGGTGAGTAAAAATTTCATAATCAATTGTTTCCCTCTGCTTGCTGCACTAATTAGGTAAACCGGTTTAGATATTGATTATTGAGTTAGTCACTACTCACTAGTATTTTTTAAGGAATTTCCCACCGTCAGTTTTTTTTTTTTTTTTTTTGCGACCTTTTTGGATGGAAATAAAACGCATATAAAGAATCCCATAGATTCAATTGAAACCAAACAACTTGATGAAAAACTACCAATTACAATGCCTTATTGTATTCACATAAATACGAAGTTACAAACCCCACTTGTTCTAAGATGAATCAAAATGCAAAGCCACATTTGAATATTACATATATAAAATAGAGGGTAGAATCTAAATACAAATGTTTTATTTTTTTATTTTTTGACAAGCAATAGGAAAAAAGCTTAACCCTAGCTACATCTTGCTTCCAAGACGAAATGAAACCAAACTACTAGGCAACAAGAACATTAATACACATAAACAGAGACTTTGTACACATTTCGTGTACGAGGAATTAATGTGAACATATTTGCATGGTACATTAACATGCTAGAAGACCAAGACTAAGAAATAGCCCTAGTTTTGAATGGAATGCCCAACACCAGGGCTGTGACCTGGAGATGTGGGTCTGAAGTCATCGACGCTGCGACTAGGAGGAGTAGGCGACTGTGATACACCGAGGCTTGGTGGTGTAGGAGGAGACACTAGAGTCGCTTCATTTGTTATGTCTTCACCATGCAACTCACCGCCATGTTTAATAGTTTCTGTTTCATAGATTTTAGTTTGAGTTTGGAGGGTTTGGGATTTGTTATTGTTCTTCCCCACACGCAAATGCCTTCCCTCGATGGAATGAATTTGTTGGGAGAGAATCACAAAGAGCAAAAAAAAAGCTGAGATTGACTTGCTTTGGGCCATATTGGTTGAAAGAGATTGAAGGAGGGGGAAAGGGAGGGAGTTTCAAATCAGCTAAGAAATTAAGCAAGCAATTTGCGTAGAGCTTACAATGCTTAACTCAACTAATTAAGCTTGTGTGCTTAAACCCTTCCATCTGTAGGCGTATTTATAGAGCCGCGAGAATCACAGTAGTTCAATTCCATGTGAGTGGGAATTAAAGTTTTGAGTTATATAATTAATGATGAATTTTTTTACTCTTTCTCTCGCATATAGCTTATAACATAGTGCATAGCTTAGGTTAGGACTTAGAATGGCCACCTATTAAAAGTTTGTATGGACCCCATGCAAACTTTTCATTTGCATACCCTCTTTCTCATTTTAACAACACAAGTGTGGTACAGGGCACTAGGGCAGAACATAGATCGAAGGAGAATTCTGATGGATACTAATATTATAGGGATTCACTAATTTATTTAAAAGTAGTGATTATTAAAGCATTAGAGCCAGTCTTCTTATAGTCATGTGGCACCCATCCTTGTTATGGTGTTTAGTTTCAAAGGTATAAATTCTCTAATTTACACTTAACCAAAAAATTTAAAGGGAAAAAAAATCTACAATATAACTTGGTTTGTGCAAATATGGCTTTGAAGTCTTGTATAAAAGTAATAACTAATTAGTAAGATGAAAGTTATGGTAATTATATATTATTCTCACTCATTTTGTACATTATATAATAGCAAATTAAAAATTTATATGGAGGGCAAGTTGGGTGTTAAGTCCCCACTATTCTCGTTTTTAACAAAAGAAAAATTTCATGCTTCAAGCAAAACGTTCAGATTTTGAGTCAGATAACATCGCTTTCCAGCCACTTGCTTCCGAACTCTGATGAACCCCATTTTTCTAACTTTGCCCTTGTGCATTTTTAGCCGCTGAAAGTATTGTAGTTTCTTTGCCTCTTCTTTGACATTACAGCCATGTATTGTAGCAAGCATGAAAGAGAAACAAGGGATTCCCAGAAAGAATAGAGAACAAGGAGAAAAAGATATGGCTTGCCTTTTATTAATTGAAGATTACAGAATATATATACAGAAGGAAATGGCTTCTGTACGATGAAAATAACAGATTCAACAATAAAACAGATCTAATAGTTAGCAACTAAACACATGTATTTGTTCTAACAGAATTACTCTAAGCTCAAGTAGTTTTATAACAACTAATACATTATCGAAACTATGTTTATGCATTACAGCATCATCAGATAGCACCATCAACTTCACATGGGTCAAGAAAACTAACCCTACATAGAGTGGAAGAGTCCACTTTCGAGTTTCGACCTTGAAATATTTACCCATGAATCATGATTATTGAGTACTTCGCTCAAAATGGGATAATTAATTAATTCTAGCTCGATTTTCACGTAACACTACCATCTTTTTTGAACTTTACGTGATTGAATCTGAATGTATGATTTCATCTTGCATAATATTTAGCTAGCTCTTACTGTTGCATATGGTTTTACTTCACAAATCTTCATTCAGCTGGGTTTCAAACTTTCAATCCCTCCGCTTATCTGTAGAAGCTAGAAAGAGCGGTCCTCCACTAGAGGGAAGCTGATGCAAATTGCAAAACTCACACAGTGGGCCCGACTGACACATTACAGTTAATATAATTTTAATGTACTGAACAAAACCACAGCCTCAGAAGCTTAGTAAAACAAACTGAGGTGGCTTGAGCAATAACTTAGTGCCTTACCTATTTTTGGTGATCGGGTGCTAATAAAAAATACATATAAAGAATCCCATAGATTCAACTGAAAACCAAACAACTCGATGAAAAACTACCAATTGCAATGCCTTATTGTATTCACATAAATACAAACTTATAAACCCCACTTGTTCTAAGATGAATCAAAATGGAAAGCCACATTTGATTACATATATAAAATAGAGGGTAGAATATAAATACAAATGTTTTATTTTATTTTGTTTACAAGCAATAGGAAAAAAGCTTAACCCTAGCTACATCTTGCTTCCAAGACGAAATGAAACCAAACTACTAGGCAACAAGAACATTAATACACATAAATACTGACCCTGAATACATTTCCTGTACGAGGAATTAATAAGAACATTTTTGCATGGGTACATATATAGACACGCAAGAAGACCAAGAGTCCAAGACTAAGAAACAGCCCTATGCCCAACACCGGGGCTGTGACCTGGAGCTGTGGGTGCGAAGTCACCGGCGCCGCGACTAGGAGGAGGACGCGGCTGAGATACACTTAGGCTTGGTGGTGTAGGAGGAGACACTAGAGTCGCTTCTTTTGTTATGTCATCACCATGCAACTCACCGTCATGTTTAATAGTTTCGGTTTCAAGATTTTCTTTTGAGTTTGGAGGGTTTGGGATTCGATATTTCCTTCGATGGAATGAATTTGGGAGAGAATCAAAACGAAGAAAAGAAAAACTGAGATTGATTTGCTTTGGGCCATATTGGTTGAAAGAGATTGAAGGAGAGGGAATTAAAGGGAGGGAGTTTCGTATCAGATAAGCAATTTGCGTAGAGCTTAAAGTGCTTAACTCAACTAAGCTTGTGTTGTTTAAACCCTTCCATTAGTAGGGTTATTTATAGAGCCGCCAAAATCATAGTAGTTCAATTCCATGTGAGTGGGAAAGTTTCTTTCTGTTTTGAGCAAGGTGAGCGCGGGAAAGTTTTGAGTTATATAATTAATGAATTTTTGAACTCGCGTATATAGCTTATACAGTGCATAGCTTAGGTTAGGACTTTGAATGGCCTATTAAAAGTTTGCATGGACCCATGCTGGCCATGCAAGCCTTTCATTTGCATACCCTATTACTGATTTTAACATCACAAGTGTGGTACAGGGCAGAACATCGATCCAAGTTGAATTGTGATGAATACCAATATTATAGGGACTCACTACTTTATTTAAAGTAGTGATTATTAAAGCAGTAGCGCCAGTCTTCTTATAGTCATGTGACATCCATCCTTTTTATGGTAAGGTATAAATTCTCTTATTTACACTTAACCACAAAATTGAAAGGAAAAAAAAAAAAAAAAATCTATAATATAACTTGGTTTGTGCAAATATGGTTTTGAAGTCATGTATAAAAATAATAACTAATTGACAAGATGAATGTTATGTAATTATATTATTCTCGTTTTTAACAACAAAAAAAAATTCATGCTTCAAGCAAATTAAAACGTTAAGATTTTGAGCCAGACAACATAGCTTTCCAGCCACATGCTTCCGAACTCTGATGAACACTATTTTATATTTTACTTTTGCAGCCTTGTGATTTCCAATATAGCGGCTGAAAGTACACTATAAAATAGTTTCTTTGCCTCTTCGATCGCATGAACAGTTGGCACATGGGTCAAGAAAACTAACCCTACAAAGAGTGGAATAGTCCAAATTCGACCTGTAATATTTACACTTGATTATTGAGTTCGCCCAAAATGGAATAATTATGTATACTAAATCTTTTTTTTTATTATTATTATTAATATATATATACTTTACGTGAATGAATCAGAGTTGAGCTTCTTGTATATGGTTTTACTTCACAAATCATCATTCAGCAGGATTTCAATCCCACTGATTAATATTTGTAGAAAGAACCGCCCTCTCCACTAGAGGGAAACATGTGCATGCCGACACAAAATGCAGAACTCACACACTACTACACTAGTGAACAAAGGCACCAGCCTAAGAAGCTTAGTAAATTAAACCTGTCATAGGCCGGTGGCTTGATGAACAATAAACTTAGTACCTGCCTTCAATCATTCCCTGTCCCACTAGCCGACTTTGTTAGTTTATATATATACGGTCCTAACTTTTGTTTTCTCTTATTTATTTATTTATTTTTTTTTTTGATAAGATTGTTTTCTCTTATATGTTAATTAAGACAGTTGTTTGGTATATTTAGGGTTTAAATTTTGTAAGAGGTTTTGGGTTATTATTATACTCTTTTTACTTTTTGTAATAGTATCCTCTTCGTTTCATGTGAAATAAAATAGAGTTTCATTTCACAATTAAGATATTATTTCTTATATATTAGATACATTTCTAGAGTAATAATATTTAATCTTAACTATGATATATATATCCATTTCAAATTAATGTAGAAGATATTTTTTACATATCTTTTGGTGAAACTTTTTCTTCAATATTGTCCATGAACGACGTAGATTTAAAGTTGAACCAACTAAATCTTTTTTCTTTTTTTTTTTGTGTGTTTTTATAATTATTTGTTCAATTTATTTATTTTTTCCGTATAAATTCATTATAATTAATTACACTCACAAGAAACTGATAAATGATATCAAAGCTTTTGCTATCTCAACTAAATTAGAGAGCCCCAGCTAATGAAATCTAGAAAGGCTCTAGCAAAGGTCTCTCTCATGTGGTCCTAAAAGGTCATAAAATTTTACCTTAATATTTAGTTGAGGTAAATGTGTTAAGATACCTTTGTTTTATTTGTTTTATTTATTTTATTAAGATACCTTAATATTACCTTTGTAAAAGGCTTAAAAATGAATGAATAAATTTAAAATGCGAGACCATCAGACAACTTTCTTAAAAGAGGAAGAAAAGGTTAACCTCAACGGTACCCTTAGAACAGAGAAAGCAGAAAGCAAAAGCATTTCATAGTGGCTTGACCGCTTGACCGAATTTCAGTTCCATCCGTTAATTTAATTTAAATACTAG
This sequence comes from Fagus sylvatica, assembly GCA_907173295.1. NCBI lineage: Eukaryota > Viridiplantae > Streptophyta > Magnoliopsida > Fagales > Fagaceae > Fagus > Fagus sylvatica. The sequence goes on from OU015768.1 coordinate 6,408,074, forward strand.
AGAGAATCCAAACCCTTTGGCATATACCCAATATTTTTGGAGGATTCTTTAGTACTTACCTTCCATACCTGTCCTTTTCTTTTTGTCATCAATTGTCCTTTTTGAGATTCTTCATACCTTCCTATATTTGATTGATGAGCTTGTGTTGAAAAAATTTAGTGTGGGTAACTATATAATTGATTAGTGATACTATCAAAAAATATATAATTAATGAGCCATGTTATAAACATAATGTTTTCACAACATTATTTAGGTGTCAATTTGACTATAGTTTAAGTTCCTGAGTTAAATATATATAGTGTTTTTTAACATGTTGATGTATTTTAAAGTTGTGATTATTCAGTAGTTTAGGACTACAAATACATGTATAGTGCCCTTCTCACATAAATGGTGGGTCTGACTAATTAAATTTATGGTAAGACCCACCACTTTATAAGAGAAAAAACTACATATTTATTTGTAATCTAGAACTAATGAATAATTTTTCTTTTTTAAAAACCTAAAGGCTCACACGAAGAGCTTAGGGGTGGGTTCGGGTCGGGCGGGTCGGGTTTTGGGGAAATCCGTTGTCCGTCCGTAGAAAATAAATTCACGGATAATCCGTCCGCTAACCGTCCGTTGATAGGTTCGGGCGGGCGGGTCGGTTGAGTGGGTTTGGCGGGCGGGTGGTCGGGTTTAATGGGCTTGCAAGTGGGATTTTTTTGGCTTGCAAGTGGACTTTAAAAATTCAGTCCATATCATTGTTTTGGACTTTTTTGGAGCCATTTTAAAACCAAATCAACAACTATATATAATTGGGCCTACTATTTAGTTTTTTTAGCCATTTTTTTACTATTTATTTAAACCTCCTTATTTGCTAACTTTTTATACCATTCTTATATATAAAAAACCAAACATAAATGCAAGTATGCAACAATTCTAGCACATACAAATACAAATACAAAAAATCAATTTCATATATATATATATTATTTAATTATATATGGGTATATATATATATATTATTTAATTAAATATTGTCGGGCGGGCGGGTATCCATCCGACCAAAATTCCAAAAACCGTTATCCGTCCGTTATCCGGATATTTAAAATATCCGTATCCGTATCCGTATCCGTCCGAATATGTGCGAGCGGGCGGGCAGGCGGGCGAGCGGGTCGGCCGGATTGGTCGGGCGGGTCGGGTTTCACGGTTTTTTGCCCACCCCTAGAAGAGCTCTCAACATTAAACTAAAATTTGGGCCACAGCCCACATGTCCTCACGCGCAAAAGGTAAGCCATATAAATCCTGCTACGAATATCAAGGATTTGCTCAATGCCATACACTGGGCTAAAGCCCAATCTAACATATGTCTATGCATATTTATCTTGAGGCCGGTCCAATACTTGCTGGGTTTCTAGATGGCAAATCTTGTAGAAGAAAAGGCATGGGGATATCCACTCTCGGAGATTGTCCAGGCCTTTTTTTTTGTTCGTTGGACCGAATTGTAAAAGCGTTATAGATATTTGGAGAAAAATGTATTTCACTCATTAATCACATATGTACATGTTGATAAATATATACATGTGTATGGCCGGATCACGGATGTGTTGGGATTACAGTACGCAAATTGTTGTCCAGATTATGTTTAACTTCTAGTGATGGAGTATATGTCTTCTTCGAATGTCTCCTCATGCTTATCTGAATGTGAGTTATTTGATGATAAGGACTATTGTCATATGGATCTATTGAAGCTACTGCAATTGCTTATCTTAATCTGGTTTTTGTTGATTGGGAGCGACTATATTGTCGGATAACAATATGTGGACATTGATTTTCACATTTAGGTGATCAGATAATGTGTGGTATAGGTAGTGTGAACTGGCAATTTAGAGAGCTGAGCTGAGACATTATTGTTGACCACTTTTTACATACAAAATAGTAGTCTATCTCAATGTGTTTATAGCTCAGTCATGGAAAACAAGGTTAGAGGCAAGAGCCAAAGCTCCAACGTTATCACACCATTGAGATTGCAAGATTTTGGTTTTACAAGATAACAAGTTTGGTACAATTTTTTTGAACTTGATGAAACAAGCAAACATATTAAATTTAGGTGAGAAAACGTTTTGAATAAACAATAAGTGTTATTGTTTTGGCGTCACTGTCAGCATACCATGGTTGGTCATCCTGTGAAACTTATGTATGTGCTGCCATTGCTGCAAGTTGTGCTCTGATAACAGTCCAATGCTTGATGGTTGGACTTACACATATTTGAAATGGGATATTGGTGGTATGGAATGGTGTGGAGTCTGAGGATTAAAATTTGAAGAATTTGGTCTTGGATTAGGTCCTTTGGAATGAAATGGACCACATGCATTTTTGTTTTTATGGTTTGGAAATTGTCCTGGTCTATTAGCAAGGATGACAAAATTACCAGTTTCTGAAGTTACAGATTGATTTTAATTGTCTAGAAAGGTCTAAAAGTTCATGAGTTCATCTTGGAACTCTTGAAGGGTGAGGAAGGAGTCACGAGTGGCAAAGAAGTCCACAGAGATTAGACCTGACATGTATGTAGGAGCATTAGCTCAAGTTTTCCTTCATTTCCTTTGTTTTTTTCCTACTTCATCCACTGTTTTTCCTCCTTTTTTGGAAGGAGAAAATTTGGAAATGGAAAAAATCACCACTCCCTTATTTGAAAGATGCTTTTAAAGGATTGAAAAGATGAGAATTCTATTTCCTCTCAAAAGTGATATACTTTAAAAAATTAAAAATGACAGAAAATATGTCTGATATAATATTATTATTATACATTTATTTCTTTTTCTTTTTTGCTGAAAATATTTATTTCTTTTTCATTCCTAAACATAGTAGAAAAAAATACCATCGAATTTCAGTATTTCTTTCTATTTCCATTCTCTTATAAAATCCCGAACATAAACGGTTGGAGCTCCTGTCCATAGTCCAGTAACTACCCAGCTAAACAATGACAACATTTACTGCCTTCCATTCTCTTATAAAATCCCAAAATTAAACGATTAGAGCTCCTGTCCATAGTCCAATAAATACCCAGCTAAACTATGACAACATTCACTGCATTCCATTCTCTTATAAATTCCCAAGCATAAATGGTTAGAGCTACTGTCCATAGTCCAGTAAATACTCAGCTAAACCATGACAGCATTTGCTGCATTCCATTCTCTTATAAATTCCCAATCATAAATGGTTAGAGCTCTTGTCCATAGTCCAGTTAAATACTCTGCTAAACCATGACAACATTTACTGCATTCCATTCTCTTATTAAATCCCAAACATATACGGTTAGAGCTCCTCCTATTCATAGTCCAGTAAATACCCATCTAAACCATGACAACATTTACTGCACTCCTGTAAATAGTCCAGTAAATACCCAGCTAAATCATGACAGCATTTACTGCACCATGTAACTATCAAACAATGACACTAGACTACACAGAACACAAACCAGAAAATGCAGAGCTATTTGCACTAAACAATTGCTGCTCATTCAGACTGATCAGTTCACATATACATGGTGTCCATATGACCAGAAAGAAATTGACGAAAAGGTATAGCTTCATCAACGGAGTGTTGATTGAGACTTTGAGAAGAAACAAGCATCAAAACTCAGAGGTGGTGTTACAGCCAAAAAATTTCAACCAGGGCCAGTATCCTGTCAGCTTCTGTTGTAAGAATAAGTTAAATTGGTATATACGCCTTTCCAAAAGAGTTAGCGGAGGACTTTGTTTAATAGTCGGCATGGAGAAAACTCTCATAAGCTGTTGCTGCAAGTGTCTTGTTGACATCCTCTATTTATTGCACACTACGTAATTTACTATTATTACGTTTGCTGCATTTTTGCTTTTCAGATTACATATAGGTATTAAGCTCCCAAAAAATAGGGGAAGAAAGAGGGGAAAAATAGGGCTCAATGTATCAATAAAATTTTATATAGGATAATAATATGGAAACTTGTGACACTAGCTATTTTGCAACTTTTCACACACACAGTCTTTTCTATCAATAATAAGTTGAAGCCAACATACTGTTCAGGATGGAAGTCTTCAACCCCAAGGTCCTCGTCCCAAAGGAATATGTAACTATATTCAGCAACTATATCAGGATGTAAGAAACGCTTGGCAAACCACCTAGCAATCATGAAAACCATGATCCCCTAAAACACATTAGAGTAATGCAACTTCATTTAGAAATGGTGATTAGAGTGGAAGGTTAAATTACTTACCATTTAGTTTTATTGACTACAGAAATGTGTATGACATAATCACTCCACCCAAAATCCTTCCATTCATCAACAATACCATCATAGTGGAAAAGCATCACAACAAAATTGCTTGATAGAAACTGCAATGTGGGGTAAAAAGAGTAATTAGCTGTAAGATAAAACAGGGGAAATTACAATTAGAAACATACTCAGATTTAGTATGGGATAAAAAGAGTAAAATGTTGAATTACTCCGAAGACGGAAACTTACATAAAAAATTCAAAAGTAGTAGAGTCAAACATATAGAACTACCTCTTTGTAATCCGGAGCTAAGAATGCACTCCCTATAAAGAACACTAGACAAAGCAAAGAAGCTGAGGGGAAAAGGCTACAAAGACATGATCTCCGACTGTTTGAATCTGCTAAGAAAGATACCTGTGAAGAGCAGGTAATTTAGAGGATAAGTCTCACGAATATAAATAGCTACACAAACCACACCTTGCGATAAAGGTACCAAAAAAATATATAAGTTATGTTATAGTTTTACCAGAAGGCACATCCAAACAAACAACTTAGTTGTTTAAGTAACCAAATGAACAAAAAATGGTAACATTGAAGGTATATATCACCACATTTATCAAAAAATATAGAAAGCAACTGCATTTGGATTGATGTTAGACATCCCCTCAATAAGAGCAATTTTTTATCATAAAAAAATATTGTGGTTATCTAATTATTCTCTGGTTTGATTCCATACTTTTCTAGACACAAATTTATACTGGAATCACTTATAAGATAACAATGATGAAGAGACACATTACAACTCGATAATCAACATGCAGCTACCATCTTGAATTCATTACCCAAAAATGAACTTATTCTATTCATATCATCAAACAATATTAAAAAAATAAATAAATAAAAAGTCACAGAAACAATTTGAATTATTTAAATGCCAGAGACCCTGATCAAGTTGCACCAAATAGCAAGTATACCTCCAATTTAGTAATTTTAACAAACGCTTTTAGTACAAACTGAAAGGTCATTAGTTCAAATCTCTGTTTAGGCCCAAAAGTTATAATAATATAAAAATTAAAAAAAGAAAAAAGTGTTACCAACATCACAAGTTATACACAATAACATTAGTTTGAGGCAATTAAGATTAGTTGTTGGATAAAAATGTATTTCTGGATTTTATGCAAATGACTATCCTATTGTGGTCCCACCCCCCCCCCCCCCCCCCCCCCCCCTTTACTGCTTAATGTTCAGATACTTCTACAGAAATATGCATTGGATCAATACAATCTCACCCCAAACAAACAAAAACAAACATAGATGTGCTAAATTGTCATCAACGTAATCTGTTGAATTTAGGTGGTCCTTCTATACCAGCATTTTCCTCGGAACCAAACAAAGCTAAACAGAAAATCTGATCAATATGAAATTGTCTATGGCAGCATGTATATTGAAATCATTACACCTTATATATATAAGAAATGGCATAAAATAAGAAAAATCCAATAATTGCAACATTTAATATATATAAAAGCAACATAGCAATACCAAACCAAGAAGAAAGAAACTGAAAATTTTAACTAAATATTTGAAGGAATGGAAAACCTGAGGCAAGCCTCTCTCTTTCCACTAGTTCATCTTTATTGAATCGGTAAACTTAGTTTTCCTAATTGTGGTGGATTTTTACAAATCAAAAACCCTAGAATTAATCGGATCACACAGAAAAAAGAAGAAAACCCTAGTGGTCTGTTTGGATGAGGTGGATTTGGGCTCATGGATTTGGATTTGAGGACCCAAATCCAAATTCTTTGTTTGGATGACTCAAAACCATTAGGATTTGGATTTGGCCCAAATCCATCCACGATTTTAAAGATCCAAATCCATGGATTTCAAATGACTTCTTAAAGTAGGAATTTCACAAATCCTCCTATTGGATACCAACACTCAAAATAACTAAAATATCTTTAGAACCTCTAAAATACATCTAAAGGCTCTAAAATGACCAAAATGCCCCCAAAATACCAAATGACCAAAAAATCCTTCTAAATGACCGAAATAACCCAAAAAACTCTAAAATGATCAAAATACCCACAAAACTACCAAAATGATAAAAAAATATTCATGGAATCATCAAAGCGACCCAAATATTCCTAAAATGATCAAAATAACACTGATATCCTAAAATGACCAAAATAAACTCAAAAATTCAAAAATGACCAAAATAATCCCTAAAATACACTCAAAATACCTAAAATAACCCAAACACACACAGAACCCCAAAAATGATAAAAATAAACCCGAAAATTCCAAAATAACCAAAATAACCTAGAAACACTATAATGACCAAAATAATACCGAACTCCGAAAATGACCAAAATAACCCCGAAAACTCTAATATGACCAATATAACCCAGAAAACACCATAATGACTAAAATAACCTTGAAAACTCTAAAATGACCAAAATAACTCTAAAAACTCCAAAATAACCAAAATAATATCAATAACTCCTAAAATGACCAAGATAACCCTGAAAGATCTAATATGACCAAATTAACCTCAGAAAACACTATAATGACCAAAATATACTCAAAACTCCTAAAATGACCAAAATATCAGTGAACCACCAAAATAACCCGGAAAACTTTAATGTGACCAAAATAACCCCAGAAACACCATAATGACTAACATGCACATAAAACTCCTAAAATGACAAAAATAACCCGTAAAACTCCAAAATGAACAAAATAACCCTGAAACACAATAATGACCAAAATAACACCGAACCCATAAAATGACCAAAATAACCTCAAAATATGACAAAAATAACCCCATAAACACCATAATGACCAAAATAACTCTGAAAACTCCAATATGACCAAATTAATCCAAAAACACCATAATTACCAAAATACATTCGGAACCCCTAAATGACCAAATAATTCTTGAAAACTATAAAATGACCTCGGAAACACCATAATGACCAAAATAACACTAAACCCCTAAAATGACAAAAATAACTCCAAAAACTCCAAGATGACCAGAATAACACCAGAAATACCATAATGACCAAAATAAACCCGAAACACTCTAATGACCAAAATACACTCCAAAACCCTAAAATAACCAAAATAACTTGGAAAACTCCAAAATGACCAAAATAATCCTAGAAACACTATCATGACCAAAATACACTACGAATCCCTAAAATAACCAAGATAACCCCAAAAGCTCCAATAAAACCAAAGTAATCCCAAAAACTCCATATTGACCAAATACACTTGGAACCCTTAAAATGACCAAGACAACCTCGAAAACTCCAATATATGGTTTTGGCATTTTATTTATATTTTGATTTGTTTCATTTTGGTGATTTTAGAGGTATTTTGATCATTTTAGGGGTTTAAGGGGTATTTTGGTTGTTTTAGAGTTTTTGGGGTTATTTTGGTGGTTTTAACACTCCGTTTGGGAGGGGGGAAAAAATTTTTTTAAAAATATTCTCTCATTTTCCCTGTTTGGAAGTTTAAGTATGAGGGAATTGAAAGGAATAGAAAGACCATTCCCTTGTTTGGGAGTTTAAGTGAAGGGAATGGAATGAAACACTTATTCCTCCCTATTCCCTCCAAACCCCAAATTTTCATTCCCCCCAAAATTGGGAGAAATAAGAGGGAATGGATTTAAGTTTAATGATTTTTTCACCAAACGTCCCAAAATGCCCTTAGTATTTTTGTAAAATCCTAAATTACCCTTATAGATTTGAGCTTTTATTTTCCTCAGTTTTCATGGTATTTCTATAACATTATATTTCTAAATGACCATGCATAGACCTTTAACAATGTCAATTTTCTTTTAAAAGTTTATTTTGTGGACAATGAATTTCGAATTTCCATTTATTGGGATTATATTTTAATTTATATTGCTTAGATTTTGTACTTGTTTATAATTAAGTAGATTTTATACCACCTGTTGTCCTGTATTGGTTTCTTTCTCTGTTAACAAGGGCCAGAAAAATAGAAATAAACTCTCATGGTATTTCTATAATATTATTGTGACACCACAAGGTGTCATATATGATGTGGAAATTCTATAGTATTATTCTATAGATTAATCCTACATTTTATAAAAATAAAGGGTATTATAGTAATGCTGTTATAAAATGATTCATTTCTATTCCTTTTAATATTACTCCCAAACAAAGTTACTTACATTCCATTTCATTCCATTCCTCTATTTTAAAACATCCAAACAAGATTACTTAGTTTCATTTCATTCTATTCCATTCCTTTATAATTTATTCATTCCATTCCATTTCATTCCCCTCTAAACTCCCAAACGAAGCCTAAGGATATTTTGGTCTTTTCGCGGTATTATAATCATTTTTTAGGTTTTGGGGTTGTTTAGCCATTTTGAAGATTTTAGGTGTATTCTAGTCATTTTAGAGGTTTCGAGAATATTTTAATCATTTTAGAGGTTTTAGGGTTATTTTGATCATTTTGATGATTTTATGTTGTGGGTCAATTTTAGGTATTTTCGTAATTTTAGAGGTATTTTGATCATTTTAGTGGTTTAGGGGGTATTTTGGTTGTTTTAGAGGTTTTGGGGTTATTTAATGATTTTAGGGGTAATTTGGTCATTTTGGTGTTTATGGGCATTTTGGCCATTTTTCACTTTTCAAGGTTGTTTTGACTATCTTGGTGATTTTAGGGGTATTTTGGTCATTTTATAGGTTTTTGGGGATTTTTTTTTTTTGTCATTTTAGAGGTTTCATGGTTATTTTGATCATTTTGATGATTTTAAAGGCAATTTGATCAAAAAAATAAGTTTAAGGGGTATTTCGGTTATTTTAATATTATTTTGATGATTTTAGGGGTATTTTGGTCATCTTGGTGCTTTTGGGGTATTTTGGTCATTTTTTACGTTTCGGAGAAATTTGCTTTTATTTTAGAGGTTTTGGGGTTATTTTGGTGATTTTATGTATTTTGGTCAATTTATTGGTTTCAAAATTCTAAATTTCAAATCCTCCTTTGTATAAATGGATCCAAACAAGAAATTTTAAAATTAATGAATTTGGAATCAAGGCATTTCAAATCTATTGATTTAAAATCAAAATCCAAATCCAAGTATCCAAACGCAACCTAGGAAGAGAGAGACAGAGGATATGGAAAACGTACTAATCGAGAATGGGAGTTTCGTCCACCTCGCTAATGGTGACGGCGACCTCCTTGAGCTTAACGATTGTGATGACCTGAGCTCCGATGTCCTCATCCTCGAGCTTAAAAATCAGGGTTTGGTGTGCGAGCCAATGAACCACCGGTCATTAGAATTGTCTTCTCCGAGAGCCCCAGCCGTTTTCGCATGATTTCCTTGAGAAATTTTGAGAAGAAAAATGATAGGGTTTGGTGAGAGAGAAGGAAAAAGAAAATAATAAATGGAAGATCTAAAATGATAGGGTTTTTAACTTTTTATTTTTATTTTTTGCTTGGCAAAGAAACTCAGTGGACCTTTTTTTAAAAAAATAATAATAAAATGAGCCGGTTTAGCTCCATCTTTTCATTGAGGCCCGGTTTAGTTCCCTCTTACAAAGGTTTATGCGTCAATTGAGTTGCCGCAAAACCCATGCCGTAAATGGCATATTTTTTTTGTAGTGTAAGCTGTACATGGGCTAGAAGAAAAGTAGTATAGAGGAAAATGTTAAAAATCTCTTAGAACACTCTTCCAGGAATCTTGCAATGCGGTAACCTTATTGATTCTAAAGGATATCCCACTCACCCTTCTCAATTTGCGGCTGGCAATTTTAAATACCGCAGTTGAGAGACTTAATTAGTGAGGAAGGATGTCAGAAGTCACGCGCAGTTTGTTTAAATGCTAATATCGGGCTGCACATGGTTTCTGATTATCTTCCTAGTTAGGTTTAGTTACTTACAAGTTACAATAACCTACGTACCCCACTCAAAAAAAAAAAAACTACGTACCCCATATATCCTTGGCTGGTAGTAGTGAGCTACATGCATCTGATAAAGAAGTACCCCTAGAGATTTTTATTTTTATTTTTATTTTTTATTTTTTTTAATATGATAAAAGGGTAGGGTTCCACTGGCATCCCCACATGCGACTAGAGATTCTCATGGAACTGATATTTTATATAAATTATTCTAGCAACACAAAAAATTTCATAAGTTTTTTACTACTATTAAGAAGATATAATGTGATTGGTGTAGTGTACTATAAAAAAAATGTTAGTATTAACGGTGAACACATTTAAAAAAAGATAGTATTACCATGCAAACTTAGCTGGTATATGTTGATTCCAATCAGCTTCCATAGGTCTTTAAGGAATAAAATAAAAATATTTTTAAAAAATGGAGGAGGTTGTTTAAGAAATCAAAGTTATGTATCTATTTTCCATGGTTTTAAAAACCGGACCAGACCAGTCGGTTCAACCGGGGATCGGTATCCAATCCGGTCCGGTTCTCTGAAAAAACCGAAAAATTAGAAAAATAGATCAAAAACCGGAAACTGCCGGTTCGACCATAAAAATTGCGAACCGGAGCGGTTGAACCGGTTTTGGCCCGGTTCCACTAATTACAAAACTGTACCGTTTTGGTCTTTTTTTCCTTATGTAGCGGAGCTCTCTGGCAAGCGAAGAAAATTTCTTCCTCAATTTCTCTCCGTCTTGTTCTCTATTGCAAATGGCAGGCAGTACAGAGAAGAAAATGATGAAAGAAATAGGAGAAAAACAAGCAAAAGAAAGAGGATAGAATAAAAACTAACGTATTTTTTGTTCTGTCTTCATTGTTTTTCTTTTCTTCTCCTTCTTCATCTTCTTCTTCTTTCTTCATCTTTTTCTCTCTCGTTTTTTAATACCGAGGTATGTGATTTGTCACTTCTTTCTTCATCATTATTCTTACTTATTTTTTTCCCTTTCAGTGGCTGGCAGCCACTTTCACCCACCATACGTGGGTTTGTCTTTGTCTTTTCCGCCTTTTACTTCTTCCTTTTTTGTTTTGTATTTTTTTTTTTTTTTTGCCTTTTCTATGTGTGGCCTCAATACCTCCACGTAAGCATGCAACTTTTTCTTTTCTTTTCATTTTTCAATTAGACAATAATCCTAATTTATTTATTTATAACCAATTATTAGTTACAAATTTGCTATATATAAAATGTGGAAACTCATATAAAATATTTTAAAATTTACTATCTATTTGTTAACCCAATATTATTAGTTACAAAATTTTTTGTATTTATTTAATTATTTATATAATTTTAAAATTATTAATTAAATTATTTATGACGTCACCGGTTCGACCACCGGTCCGACCCCGGTCGGACCACTAGTACAGGAACCACTCCCTTTTCCGGTTATCTCCCCGGTCCGGTTTTTAAAACCATGCTATTTTCAGATAACGTACAGTTGAATTTATAATCTGCTGTTTTAGATTGTATCTAATAGCTTAGTTGATTGTGTCCAGTGAAGTTCGTGTAGAAGGACTGGAGACTTTGGATTATCTTGAAAACTTGCAGAATAGGGAGCGTTTTACTGAACAAGGGGATGCTATAAATTCTAGATAGGTAGGATCAACTAGTGCATACAAGTCAAGAGCCTTGTAGCTCAATTGGCATTTGCCTAGTCTCCTTTATGAGGAGAACTAGGGTTCAAATCCCCCACTCTTAACTATCGAATTATCAAAAACTAGTGCATGCAACGTCTTTATCTTTCTCTTGTGGCTCTATATGCTTTTACTTATTTTGAGCCAGCTTAGGCATGACCAATTTTCCATCTAAATCAAATACTATAAATATTGTTATTTTAGGATGAATTAGATGCAGGAAATGATCTTTAGGTTGAGATAACCTAGAAACCTAAGATAATGTAATTGATTTTAATTTTGTAAACTAGGGTTTCAATTTTCGTTTAGATATTTTGAACTTCCTGCATTTTTATTTGAAATACAATTCTCACTGTGATCATTTAACTTATATATTTTATGCTTTTTATTTCTTTTTCCAAATGCAGTGGTGTGGAATCCCTGGGATAAGAAGGCAAAGGCTATGGTTGATTTTGGAGACAAGGAGTACAAGCATATGCTGTGCGTGGAGGTTGCTGCCATTGAGAAACCTATCACACTGAAACGTGATGAGGAGTGGAGAGGAAGGCAGGAGCTTTCTGCTGTTCCTTCCAGTTACTGTTGTGGGCAACTTGATCCTCAGAAAGCTTATTTAGTACAGAATTGTGTTCATTCCTCAAAAATTATTTTTATACTGTTTGTATCTTTAATTATAAAATGGTCATCTATGTGTTTTTTATTGTTTCCTTGAATGAGGATGTTTTGGAGGTTTAAGGAAGCCCATTGTTCAGAAGTTGAATATTTTTATAGTTACTTTGCATTATTTGACAATTGTGAAGTAGATTAATGAAAATATTCTTATTACTAGCACATGTTTTCATTGTTTGCAGACACATTCCATTGGAGTTATATAGGTTTTTTGCGTCAACATTTTGTTGACGCAAAATATGTTATATAGGTTTTTGGCGTCAACATTTTGTTGACGCAAAAAATATTATATGAGTTTTTGTCGTCAACATTTTGTTGACGCTAAAAGATGTTATATAAGTTTTTGGCATCAACAAAATGTTGACGCTAAAAGATATTAGTTGTCGCAAAAAAGTATTATTTTTTACGTCAACTCATCGTTGACGCAATGATTTTAAGCGACACGAGTTATTGCATCACTATACGTCAACCAAAAGGTTGACGCAAAAAATGTTTTTTGCAACAACTTTTTATCTTTAGCATCAACCTTTGTTGACGCTAAAAGTGATTTTTCTTGTAGTGAGTGTTAAAATTATTATAAGGTGTTTTTACACTTAATTCTTGTCATTATTTTTATAATTGGGAGTTGAAACCGTGATGGCTCTGAAATTTTGTGTTTTTTTTTTCTATCGCAATTTATGCTTGTAAAAGATTGGTCATGATATGTCTGATCCACAATATTGATGACATGCTTAGAATTTAGGATTTTTTTTCCTAATTCTTTTTTAAGGAATAGGAATAATGGACTCCAGATGGCTTGTAAACTCCCTAGCATACTAGAGAATGTCTATCACCACTGCTCTTCTTATTGTCTTTGATTCAACATCTGCTTCGTGATATGGAAAGGAATCGCCAACACCAGGGCTATTGCCTGGTTCTGTAGGTCAAAAATCATCTTTGTGCACTGCATATGAGTCCTGCAAATTAAAGCTGTGATTGGGTTTCATGGGTGGGAATGCTACTTTCTTTCTTGCCACAGAAGGGTCAATACTACTAGGAATGTGACTCGGCTGCTTTGCGGTATTGTCAATGGAGCTCATAGATCGACTGCCTTCTCTCTTTGGCTTTGTCTTCAATTGCCTTCCCTCAGTAAATAGAATCTCGTGGGAAGCAAATAGTGCAAGAAGAATAGCAATTTTGCATATGGCTTGGAAGTTTTCCATTGGTGAAGGATAGTAATTGAATGGTTTTGTTGTATGAGAAAATAAAGGCTGCAAGAGGAAGAAGGAAGTACTGAGAGGTATAGAAGCAAACTCCACGATGACAAACTCTTGTTTTCCGTTGGTATTTATAATCTTGGAGAGCGCACAATCTTAGAATCTTAACCGCTAATTTATTCCATAACAAATGTGGACTCAATGATTTCAAATTTGGACGGTTTAAGTGGACTCAATAATTTATAAGAAACTTGGATTCAATTCCTGCCTATACAAAAAACCAATTGATGTCTTGGGCTGATGATAAAAAGCAATTATTATGGAGCGGATCCCATAAGTTTAAATCTACTGTATCTATCAAAAAAAAAGGAAAAAAAAATAAAATAGAAGAAGAGAAATTGAACCGCATCTGGAAAAGGGAAATCGGTATCCTTGACTATAGAAATGATGGTGCTCACCTTCATTCCTTTTAGGTAGAACTCTTTTCTTTTTCTTCTTTTTCAATTTTTTAATAAAGGCTTTAAAGAAAAGAATTTGTTTCTTAAGAGTACTCTAGCTTTCTTTAACAAAGAAATCAAAAAGGGGAGTGATAACCGTTGGTTTAAATGTGCCGTCAGTTGCCTGTGGGTACATATGTGCTGTTCAAGTCTTTGTCTTCCTCTCAATATGTTAATGTGAAAAAATGCTGGATTGGCTTTTCCTACCACGATAATTTTTCCTCCACTGCATAAAGTCTATATATATACTCTAACCAAGCTTATTAGGGTTCCTTAAAATACTAAAACTTATTAATTGGATTGCCCTTTGCCCTATATGAAGAGCTTACCTACTTAATTTTGGTGCCAACTTTTGCCTACTCTTTATTCCTTAAATGATGAGAGGGTTCTATCAAGTTTGATAGAGCTTTGTTTATCTTTGGTTTTATAACTACTTAAAGCATTTATAGTTAGGCCCTCGATCTGTACAAGAGGTGACAAAGTAAAAAGTATAACTAAATATTTTTCTAAATAAAAAATAAAAAATTTATTTTTTGTTTTTTTGTTTGTTGATAATTCGATAATTTGGAGAGGGGGATTAATTTGAACCCTAGTTCTCCTTGTAAAAAGATCAATCAATATTAGCTAAACTATAACGTTTTGGAAATTTTTGGTTTATATATATATATATACCATACTAGTTAATTACTGTTTAAATAAAAGTGTATATATATATATATAACCCATTTTACTCAGATTAATTAATTTAAGCAAAATGTGGAAGATATTTATCTTTATGGTTTGGAAAATTATTTGAACCGCTTGGATCAATAAAATTACCATCTGATATGAAAATGGGTGACACAAACTAGGCATCACCGATCACCCCACTAATAATTTATCTTTTTATTACATTATATAATTGTCTGAAGGTATGCAGTTTTTCAGAAAAAAAATTGTAATATATTTTTTTAAAGATTATTAACACATCCAAGTAATACGTCCCTATACCTTTTCTTAATTTCCAATTTAACTAAATATTTCCTTATCATTTGGTTTCTTTGGTCTTGCCTATAGCATCTTACTAATTTAATCGAAGGCAATAGACCAAGATTCCCGTGGCAATCATTATTTTTTTTTTGCTTTATTTTATGTTTTCTTTATTTTCTTAGTATGCAAATCCTTTCATTTTTCATTTTTCTTCCTCTTTTGATTTCAGCTGAGGTTGTATGGGGAATCAATCTTCGCTTCAAGCCCCACAAATATATATGGTTAGAAAGTGGTTGGTGTAGTTTTAATGTTTTATAATAGATGTGGGGTTTTATGGGAATTAATGTAATTAATTTTGTATGGAGTTTATTGGTAAGGTTCTATATGGGGCTTAATGTAAATAACTTTGCATTACATATAGATTAGATGTGGGGCCTTCACAAAAAAGTAATAGTTTTAAAACAATATTTCTTACTTTTCACTTGAAAATAATTAATTTACTCTTCTTTATAGAATGCAAATTATAATTTTTAATTATTTGTTTTACATTAAAAAAAAATATTGGAAATTATACTTTACCAATCAATGGTTTGGCCCGAGTACACGTTGCTTACCCCTGATTTGAAAAGTAACACTTTCTCAATTTGTGGTTCTTTCCGTTAAACTTCTGTAACCCACCTCAGTATTACTGTTTTAAAAAAAACATAATCAAACATCACAACACAAAGATTTGAGAACAAAATCTCTTCCTCGTTCTTTTTCTTGAGATTTTTGTAAGACACATATCATGCATCTTGAGATTTTGGAATTAAAAGAATACTTACTAAAAAACTTTAATCTCCCACAATTTTTCCTAGAAACCAAAAATTCAAAACCCAATTTCCTCAACAACCAAAACAACATAGAAACAAATATATTCTGGGTTTGGATACAAAGTAAAAATATGTATGAACATGTTAAAAATTTCATTTTGTGTGTGTGGGTGTGTAACCAATGAAGAAATTAGTGTAAACCATCGCTGGTGTGGCGGCAAGTGATGGTTTAAGTGTGAAGCTAAAGTTTGAGCATGGCTGAGTCTTGAGGAAGAGAGAGAGAAAGCAAATCCAAACTTCAAAACCCAGCAAACCCACCCTCAAAACCCAACTTCAATCATGTTGCCGTGATTATCAGCATTAAAGATCTTCGTGCAGTGTTGGATCACAAACAAAACCCAACAATTTCTCTAACATAAAAATCGTAAGTATGAAATTCCATAACACAAAAACCTAACATGACTTCCAAAGACAAGAAAATCACACAATATTTGAGGGTCCAATTTGATGACGTTTTGGAGTTACCTATTGCGAGCACTTACTAGCCTTTGATCTTTATGAGGTTTCGGAGCAAATCAATGGGCTATTAGATCTTCCTGGACTGGGTTTCGAAGTTGATGATTGCAACAGTGTCACAAACATTGCATATGAAAATGGGGGGGGGGGGCAATAGGATTGAGATGGGTCCAAGCTTGAAGAGAGAGGAAATCGAGATGTGAGAGAGAGAGAGAGAAATGGGGGGGGGGCAATAGGATTGAGATGGGTCCAAGCTTGAAGAGAGAGGAAATCGAGATGTGAGAGAGAGAGAGAGAGAGAGAGAGAGAGAGAGAGGATATGATTTTGATTCTCAAACCCAACTTCTTTTTCTCATCTTTGCTTGATTTCCTTGAGATTTTAAAGTATAGGAGTTAGCATGGTTTTCCTGCTCTAATTTGATTTTCTCCAAGTTTGTTCTTTTCATGTTCTATTTGTCTTACAAAAGTCTCAAGAAAAAGAGAGAAAAGATGATTTAGATTTTTAAATACATATTTTTTTGTATGTTTGATTGTGTTTTTTTAAACAGTAACACTAACGTGGGTTACAAAAGTCTAAAGTGTTAATTTTCAAATCACGAATAAGTAACGTGTAGTTAGGTCAAACTATAGATGGACAAATCGCACTTTTCCCTAAAAGTATTTATACTCATGTTTGAGTTTGTGTGGGTATATATAAGTGTACGGGCAAACAACATGACTATAAACTTGTACATGCATGCGTTTATAGAAGTGCACATTTTTTATGCAATATATTTACGCAGTTGATCACTATCATACTCAAAAGGCTACGATGTCATCATGCTGTTTTAAAATTTCTTTGGTTTTCAGAGATAATGTTTGGACTAGGATATATTTATGCAATATTTTTTCTTCACTTTACAAGTGTGGTTTTTTTTTTTTTTCACCTTTATATATTATTCTATGGTCTTCTACTTTTTACCCTTAAACTTTCCATAATATCATTCACCAAATTGTTAGCTTGAGGCGCACTTGCACACGTGCACATAAATATAGAAAGAGAGAGAGATATCATTATTCATAGATTTTTGTAGCTGTAGACTTATCAACTTATTTTCTTATTTGGAATATTTACTATACATAGTACAAACAACAATAATCATAGATACAATTTTTTGATAACTTTGAGTGTCCGGGCTAGCGTTCCGTAGATACGCGCACCTCGACTAATCTCAGGAGAACACGCAACACCCTACTAGCACGTGTACCACGATAGACGCAAGGCTTTACCTTGGGTAGGTGGCCCTGAGGGACTCGAACTAGTGATCATTGGGGAGTACACCCAAGACTGGACCAGTTGAACTATCGCCCAAGGTTAATCATATATATATTGGTCCAAAAATTGTAAAGAGCATAAGAATGTTGTTTCTTAATTAGTTTCCTACTTTCAAGTTTCAAGTATCAACTGAATCTATTTTACAATTTTTGATTCAGTTGATACTTGAAACTTGAAAGTAGGAAACTAATTAAGAAACAACATTCTTATGCTCTTTACAATTTTTGGACCAATATATATATTAGTGGCCAAAATATTAAAATCCTAATTGTTCTATGCATTTGGTTCTGCAGATTTGTTTTGAAGAACATGGCCAATACCAGGGCTGTGTCCAGGTGATGTGGGCCGGAAATCATCTGTGAATCCATTAGGAGAATGTCTATCACCACTGCTCTTCTTACTTTTTGTCTTTGATTCAACATCTGCTTCGTGATATGAAAAGGAATGGCCAACACCAGGGCTGTTGCCTGGTTCTGTAGGTCGAAAATCATCCTTGTGCACTGCATCTGAGTCCTGCAAATTAAAGCTGTGATTGGGTTTCATGGGTGGGAATGCTACTTTCTTTCTTGCCACTGAATGGTCAATACTACTAGGAATGTGAATTGGCTGCTTTGCGGTATTGTCAATGGAGCTCATAGATCGGCTGCCTTCTCTCTTTGGTTTTGTCTTCAAGTGCCTTCCCTCAGTAAACAGAATTTCGTGGCAAGCAAATAGTGCAAGAAGAATAGCAATTTTGTATATGGCTTGGAAGTTTTCCATTGGTGAAGGATAGTAATTGAATGGTTTTGTTGTATGATAAAATAGAGGCTTCAAGAGGAAGAAGGAAGTACTGAGAGGTATAGAAGCAAACTCCACGATGACAAACTCTTGTTTTCCGTTGGTATTTATAATCTTGGAGAGCGTGCAATCTTAGAATCTTAACCGCTAATTTATTCCATAACAAATGTGGACTCAATGATTTCAAATTAGGACGGTTTATTGGTTATGGACTGTTTAAGTGGCCCCCTTGCTAAAGATTATGTTAATAGGGAGACTGATAGGTGTACATTGCACACCAACTAAAATGTGTATATTTGTATATGTTGATGTCTATAATTTATAGATGTATATTCACATTAAGTGATATGTACACATCTCGATATGTAACAATATTTGTCCTTTTAATACTTTGCATATTTTGGTTCCAAAATCTTTCTCGATTATTAATAATACTAGAAATATAACATTTTTCATAATGACTTGTTGTGATTGGAACATAACTTTCACTTTGGTTTATCACTAATATTATTTTTATTATGTGTCAATCGCAACAGACCATAGCATTAGTTGTGAAAAATATTATAATTAATTTAGTCATTCCTTGGTATATATTGTTCTTTGCCTATCTTATTGTTTTATCTTTTCTTGGTAATATCTATGTGAAACAGTCACTCAAAAGCACTGATGACCTGCTAAAAAATCTATCATTTGAACATGTCCTATTTATAAGACTACTAACACAACTCTCCTATCTAACCATTGATTCTCCTTAAAGCGTGAAGCTTGGTCCTTGACCTTATGATGACCTCTCCCCATGCTAAAGTGTTGCTACACATTGTTTAAATGTTAGTGAGGGTGGCAATCAATTTGATCAATTCTTCTTTGACAAGTGGGACTCAAGGGCTAAGATATGTTAATTTAGAATAACAAGCCTCACCTACCGAAATGAAATGCACCACAAAGATGGGGATTCTCTGTACTCTCCACTACTGAGGAATAGTATTTTATGTGGATGGTGTACAAGCTTACAAATTGTTGATCAAATAAAATTCAAGCAAAAAAAAAAGTCTTTTATTACCAATAATAATAATAAAAGATGTCTGCACTATGTGCTTTGAAACTCTTTGTTCATTGTATGTGAAAATGTTAAAACGGGTTGAATGATTAGTAGCCGCTAAATAGGTAAGATTCCTCGTTGTGTAACATAAAGAGAATCTCTCTTATACTACATTAGACTATGAAAACGATGACTATGTTATAATTTAAGCAAACTACATTAGACTTTATAAGCTGTCCAAACCGAAATCTAGAGAGGACCCTAACCTAATTTTTACCTAAATTGCACTTTTTATTATTCTTTTCTCATGCATACTCGTACAATGAAAACTAGTAATAAATTTTCACTTCTCAAGACCCCCCTTAGGTCCAATCCCTGCCATAATTACCATAATGAAATTATAATGCTCCAAAAGATGTAGTTCATGATTTTTTATTTATTTTTTAATTCTAACATTTAATCATTATTCTAAAAAAATGATCTCAAGCAAGGAAGTTGATGGAACCTTAATTAAGACTTAATTCAAGTCAATTTATTACAAAAATCTTCAAGGTTCCTTTGAGAAGTAGGCAAATAGGCAATCCTGGAGGGAGTGAAAATGTGGTTCAAAATTTTAGACATATCTACATATACTTTTTTCCTTTTTGTTAGAACTAATTGACATTTAGATTTAGATATGTTATAGAAAAACCGAAAAGGCGATTTTTTTTGTTTTTGTTTTTTTCTATATTTTTTGGCTTGGGCACAATGTCAGTTTTGTATTGCTGATAGTAAACCTATCGAGCTCTTGCATGCTTTGTGGATCTTCTGTTCATCCTTTGTATTTATATCACCCATATGACATTGGCATGAACGTTCACTTTATTCCGCCAAAAATGGTGTGCATCATTTAAGATCTGAAGTTTATTAAGTAAAACTTTCTTAGAGAAAAACATTACATCGCTAGACTAGACGTGATGGAAATTCATTTTTGTTACATTAATATTTTAGCTCCATTTAAACAGCTTCATATTTCAATATGTTGTTTCAATGTTCTTTGAGCTATATACATATATCTTCCATAACTTTAATTTATGCTATTGTGAATCCAAAATATACATATTTTATGTAACAGTAAAAGCACTGTCGGCAGTCGGCCTAGTGCAAATTTGAATGATTTCATCTAAATACTAATAGAAAAGGTATACATTGGTTACTGATGGATTGTTCATATCAACGCCGAAATCTGACCAATATCCGTAATGAGTAATTATTTGAATTTTTTCCTTTTTTCAGATTTTGGTTAGACTGTTCACAAGAGTTTGGTTTGTCACCGTGCCACATAATGATCTGTTGAGATGCTTAATTTCATTGGAAAATCAAGATTCTCTTGATAAGAAAATTATATTCCAGTCCAGTATATGGCGTTTTAGACTTTTAGTACATTCATTCACACAGCAATGTATGTGCATTGTCATAACAACCAACTAACCAAGTGTCTTAGTGTTTAACATTAATCCGCCAACCATGCATCCTCTGGTTTCACTTTCACTATGTGAGACTTATAATAACCCACTTATCTGATTCTAGAATTCATCGATTTCTCTAGAAAATATGATTAATTAATGGCCGGTTAAAAGGCATATCCAGCCCCATAGCTTGGAATTGATGGAAAAAGTTATGGGCTCAATATTTAATGTGCTTGTACCACACAACCTTGTGATCTAAGTGGTTTAGAGGTTTGGTGTATGGCAAGTCCTGAGTTTGAATTCTCAGAGATGAAAACATGATGTTAGTCTGACTTAGAATTGTTGTGTTGTTCACTACTCAAATCTACTAGATTCTGAATGGAGCTAAAATTAGGT